>JBAMCR010000113.1:0-17500 GCA_037075045.1 Mulgravea parasiatica
TTGCCTGTGGGCAAGAGACTCTACGATCACATGTGCCACTTTGGGCCCACATTCGTGACCAACACGACGGGTCAGACGCTGTTTTCATTTCGTATAAATGCGCCCATGATAAAAGATTTTCTACTTGGACGCGCAGACACGATGATGTCCAGCATTGGTGGCGTAGAGACACTTACGTTTATTAAAGTACCGACGGCACAAACACCTGCCACACAGCCAGACATCGAGCTCATCCAGGTGGCTGGTAGCCTAGCCAGCGATGAGGGCACGGCACTAACGCGTGGCGCCAATTTCAAGCCAGAGATCTATGAAAAATTGTACCGCCCGCTAACGGAACAAAAGCAGGATCACTTTAGCTTTCTGATCATGCAGTTCAAGCCAAAATCTGTGGGTCGCCTATGGCTGCACAATCGCAATCCCCTTGAATGGCCACGCATTGATCCCAAGTACTTTACGGCCCGCCAGGACGTTGAGGAGCTGCTTGAGGGCATTAAGGAGACAATACGCATCACCAAGATGCCTGCACTAAGGGCCATTGGCGCCCGACTTCTCGATCGTCCTGTGCCTGGCTGCGAAAATGAGCAGTTTGGCTCGGATGATTATTGGCGCTGCTCCATACGCACCATGTCATATACACTGCACCATCAGGTGGCCACCTGCCGCATGGGACCCGCCAGCGATGCCACTGCCGTGGTTAGCCCCCAGCTGAAGGTGCACGGCATGCGACGCCTCCGTGTGGTGGACACCAGCATCATACCGCTGCCACCCACCGCCCATACCAATGCGGCGGCATTCATGATCGGCGAGAAGGCGGCTGACATGATACGGTTCGATTGGGGCTAAACTCGAACTGACCTACAGTTAACTGGGCCCATTAAGTGGACCAATTTGCGGGTTTTATATTACTCATATGCAAATTGGGTTAATAAAATTCGGTTAAAATCAGAGAAAAAAAGCAAAACAAAAAAGCCTCGGAGAAAGAGAACAAGTCTAACGGGTTTTTGTAAAGGGACTGAAAGTAAAACAATATATCTTTAGACAGTTAAGAACCGTAAAGTTCAGAAATTTGTATATAGGTTAAATGACCGCAAACAAATAAACTTTTTAATAAACTTAATATGATTATTTTTAATGCGTATTTCCCCTTTTTTTAAAACAAAATATCCTGAGCTGATCAACGAAGCATTTCAAATGGTCAACGGTTTCATTTCAGAATCAATCTGCTGAAATAAAAATATAAATAATATTTTCAATGAATAAAATATTAATAAGAAAAAAATGTGTTTAAGAATCGAACAAGAAGGAAATCATATCAAAGAAATCGTTACCTAAATATTATATTTATTTCGATGGTTAGACAAACAATTTAAAATGAAAAACGTGCTTTATCAAGTTTCATCAAGCACAAACAGGATATGAAAAAATTGTGAAGACGTGCGCCACACTTCACAAAAAATATCTTTGGTTTTTGATCAAAATGAAATCAATCTTTGCATCTTACAGCATATGAAAACTTGGAGCAGCAAATATTTATGATATTTAGGTTATTGCGTATCGCACGTATGTATGTATTCGTATATATATTAAATCAATTCTCTGTTTTTAAATACTTCGCTAGGTAATGCAAATCGATTTAATAAAAATAAATTTCATTAATTAAATTAATGCTTTGTTTGTTTAGATCTTAGAGTTTCATAGTCATGTTCGCTTCACTAAAAACAAAAACAACAAAAAAATGGTTAGTTTTTTTATGGCAAATCTTTTTAAAGTAAAAAAAAAACGTTGCGACAAATTTCGAAAAAATTTAATTAGTTTTTTTTTTTAAATTGCAATTACAAAATAAATGTAGATTTATCTGTTTAACGAATGTTGGCAAATTTTTTTACAGCAATAAGAAAAGGAAATTTGAAAAATAATTTAAAATAAATTTTAATTTTTACATTAAAGTTAATCATTGCACTTTTCAGTTGACAGATAAAATATAAATGTATTTTAAACTAAAAACAAAAATAATAAAAAGAGAAATAGGCGTTTGTTGCGTTTAGGTATGATTAAATAAATACATGCATGTATACATATACAAAAAGATATTAATAAGGGCATTTAAGTTAAATGACCGCAATAATATAAAGTGCGAAAAGTGTTTAATGAGCTGCAATCTTTAGTTCGAGTTTCACCTAAAAGCATACCCTATAAAGTAAAATACAGGTAAACAAAAACAAAATAAGACAAAAACCTATTTACCTACAAAAATAATTCAATTTATTTTCCAAATTAAACTAAAATATAAATAAAAAAAATTTTATAAGTTTTTTCTTATGCCCTTTCTTGTCTCTTTTTTTAATTTTATTTCAATATATTTTTCTTGTATAGCCTTTTATTGTTATCCATTCATTTTTATCATAATTACGATCTTTCCATATATAATATATATTTCCATTATATAATTTTCAATATTGTTTAATTGTCATCTCTACGTGATCGGTTTTATATAATATGCTTACCTGAAAATATACACTAAAAAATACAACGAAAACAAAATTCAGCTACACCTGAGCATATACCCTATCATCCAACAACTTGCCACTTGCTCGACTGCAAAATCGAATTGCCTTTTCTGTGTGTGTAGGGTATACATACTGTGCGTAATGCCTTTGCAGTTAAGGTGCATTTGAATATAAAACAAACAAAAACCAGACTCGCCACTCGCCACTTGCGACTCGCGACTCGCATTTAATGAGCTTAGAGCCCCTGGATGGGGCTTATAAGCGTTATTCCCATATTGTTACCATCAGTGAAATGTATCAACTGCCGCTGCTAACAACGTTGTTGATCGCAGCCGCTGCCGCAGTCGGTAACAATCGTCTGGTCGAGCAGCTGCAGCAACTGGGACTGGTCAATGTGGTCGACCAGACGGTGCGTCCCCATGGTAAGGCGTGATGACGTCAATCACAATTGACCCATTGATAGGACATTTAAATCAATTTATTGGGTTTCAGCGCCACAACATATGTCCTCCTATGATTTTATTGTGGTTGGCGCCGGTGCCGCTGGCTGCACTCTGGCTTCTCGCCTCTCAGAGAACCCCAACTGGCGGGTGGCTCTTATCGAGGCCGGCGGCGTTGAGAATATTCTCCACATGACTCCAAGTTTAGCAGCTTATTTGCAATTAACTGCTTCGAACTGGAATTATCGTTCAGTACCGCAACGCCGTGCCTGCCGTGGCATGAACAACCAAGAGTGCGCCCTGCCTCGTGGCAAGGTCTTGGGCGGCACAAGCTCAATCAATTATATGATCTACAATCGAGGAAATAGGCGTGACTTCGATGAGTGGGCCGAACGTGGCAATTACGGTTGGAGCTATAACGACGTCCTGCCCTATTTCCTGCGCAGCGAATCCGCTCATCTTCAGGGACTGGAACAGTCGCCATATCACAATCACAGTGGACCACTTAGTGTCGAGGATGTCCGCTACCGCACGCAGTTGGTGCACTCCTTTATCGCTGCTGCTGTTCAGGCAGGACATCCGCGCACCGACTACAATGGCCAATCCCAGATCGGCGTGTCATATGTGCAGGCCACTACGCTCAATGGACGCAGACATAGCGCGTACACGGCCTATATACGACCGATTCGCAATATGCGTCCCAACCTGGACATTTTCACCTTCGCTCGCGTCACTCGTGTACTTATTGATGAAGCCACAAAATCGGCCTACGGCGTGGAGCTCGTTTATATGAAGAAACAGTACACGCTGAAGGCGCACAAAGAGGTCATCCTCTCGGCGGGTGCCTTCAACTCGCCGCAGCTGCTGATGCTGTCGGGCATTGGGCCGGCGGACAACCTCAAGGCCATTGGAGTTCCTGTGGTAAAGGCGTTGCCTGTGGGCAAGAGACTCTACGATCACATGTGCCACTTTGGGCCCACATTCGTGACCAACACGACGGGTCAGACTGAATATGTCGCACGTGTCACCATACCGGACGTGATAGCTTACTATTTGACCGGTAACCCGACAACTCTTCTAAGCTCCATTGGTGGCGTTGAAGCCCTAGCATTTTTAAAGTCACGCAGATCGCAGCTGCCCAAGGATTGGCCAGACGTTGAGCTAATATTTGTGGCGGGCAGTCTTGCCAGTGATGAGGGCACAGGCCTAAAGCTGGGCGCCAATTTCAAGGATGAGGTTTATGAGCGACTCTATAGACCACTGGAACGAAGGCAACAGGATCACTTCTCGCTACTCATTATGCAATTTCATCCCAAGTCTGTGGGCCGCCTATGGCTACATGATCGCAACCCATACAGCTCACCAAAAATCGATCCCAAATACTTCAAAGACCCCGAGGACATTGAGTATATACTAGATGGCATCAAGGAGACAATACGCATCACCAAGATGCCAGCACTACGGGCCATTGGCGCCCGACTTCTCGACCGTCCTGTGCCTGGCTGCGAAAATGAGCAATTTGGCTCGGATGATTATTGGCGCTGCTCCATACGCACCATGTCATATACACTGCACCATCAGGTGGCCACCTGCCGCATGGGACCCGCCAGCGATGCCACTGCCGTGGTTAGCCCCCAGCTAAAGGTGCACGGCATGCGACGCCTCCGTGTGGTGGACACCAGCATCATACCGCTGCCACCCACCGCCCATACCAATGCGGCGGCATTCATGATCGGCGAGAAGGCGGCTGACATGATACGGTTCGATTGGGGCTAGCCCTGAGTTGAGTGTGGACATGGATATATACATTTATGTATATATATATAGATATGGACAAAAGGGAAGAGATGTAATGTAGCATGATTGATATGTATATGGATATGGATATGGATATGGGTGTGACTGTGGGTGGGGGTAGGGGTATGGGTTGTGCGGCAATAGGTGCGGCTATCAAAGGGTTATATGGGTGCTAGCCAAGACTGTTGTGTTGGCCAAGTTAGGCAAGTTAATTAAATGAAATCGCCTAACGAGCGACAAGGCTGGCAGTCTGGGAGCCTGGGAGCATTTAGTCGACTTGGTGGTTGGCCGTTCTGAGCCGCAGAGTGCATTCACCCAGTTCCATGCGTTGGGGGTTGAAAAACTTTGACTAGGCATAAGCAACAACAGAGACAACAACAACAACAACAGTAATAACAACAACAACAATAACAAGTCTCTAACAGGGTGGTTTGACAGCAACGAGTCATAAAATAGTCAAAACATAAAACTGGGCAACTTTGTTGAGATGCTGCGATGGCTGTACCCAGGCCCATTATAAGGGGGGAAAATTGGGGATGTATGTATATATGCGGATGGGGTTGTATATATATTGTGCATGAAGTATGGTGGTTAGCGCACGATAATATCGGTTGGGTGGGTGAGTGGGTGGTGCATAAGTACAAGTGGTTATCAGTATGCGGAAGGCTAAAGATTTGCTTTGTGGCTATTGTTTTTGTTTACAAAAACACAAAAACAAAAAAAAAAACAAAATTCAATATTCACCATGGGGAATTCGTTTTTTGTTTTTAGTGTTTTTTTTTTTTGTTTTTGTGTTTTCTTTAATTCGTTTCATAAGGCTTGCATAATAAAAAAGCAACAAATACCAAGAATACAGTTAAACATAAAATATAATTTAGTGAAATTTTTTTTTTTTTTTTTTTTTGTATATATTTATGAATTTTAGATTAGGTTTTAATATAGGTTTCTTATATGAATTGCAATTTTTATTTAAAAATATTATCCTATATTATAAGTGTTAAAAGTGTTCTTTTTTTTGTTCTTGGCTTCAACAAAGCTAAACAAAAACTTATCGAATTTCAAAATAAGTAGTAATATAATATATATGTATGTATATATTACAAGTACGGATTCAACAGAAAATAAATATGAACACGCATGTCCATCAAACACATACAAAGCATACATACTTATACGTATAATGTTTGACGTGGACAATGGCATATGGTTTTATAATATACACGCAAATGTATATGTGTATATAATATAACAAAATAATGGAAAAAGTCTGCCCGTACATGCCAAAAACATATATACATTTGTATATGGTATATGTATATATGTCAATTAAAGCCGGGATACGCCCTTGTTTACCAAAAAGATGACATCATTTTTTATGCCCCGTGCTGAGGTTATTAGAATTTTGTCACGATATGTGGAATGCATAGTAAAAGAAATATTTCAAAGCCAATAAAATAAATACATACATATGTATACATATACATACATATATATGTACATATGTACATACATATTAACAATTATGACAGACGGGGCTTAATATTTATACATGTATGTAAACATTTTAAAAGGTTTTACGAAAACAAGCAACTTTTTGCTTAAATTGCAAATTCACTTATTGGTTAAAAATATTAAAAAATTATTGAAAAAGTATCTGTATAAAACATATATATATTTAAACAAATATATAATATATATATTATATATACAAATATATATGATTCAGTTATATCGGAAATTATTTTCGTAATTGATATTTTTCGTATCGTTTTCAGGACTGCGTAGCATGTATCAATCAATATGATTGTTATTGTTTTAAACAATTAAATAATCGTTGAACCAGTTAAGAGTCGTACATTATTTAACTGCTTTAATTAGAAACGAATTTCATAATCATCAAATAATTTATGCGTTACGATATGTCGGTGTACGAAGGTTGGATGCATTTATATTTATTTTTGAACCATCTCCGAACTGAACCTGTAGCTAAAGGGTAAGCGAATGAACCTTTCCCCGTTTCATCAATTATGAGACGATAATCAAGCAACGACCTGAAGTGCTAACTGAGTTTGAAAGCCAAGTTCAACGGTTCAACGGACTTTATAACTTATAAACTTAATGCTGATTGACACATTTTAATACACACATAAAAGTGACGACAGTTTCCCACATACATACACATACGTGTGCGTATGTATTTACGTATGTACATATTCATGTTTGTATTTATGGCTAATCTTTTCAAAGGACAAACACATCGCAGAACAGTTCACAGTTACACGCCGATAAATATGCAGCAAAATGTTGCACTGCGATGTTAATGCATTTGTGGCAGAAAACAAGTATACGTATGAAATAAGAAACCGACAATTAAGTGTGTACGTCGACTAGCAGATACCCTGCAACAGTGCAGTTAGATATTGTATTCATTATGTATTATCAATGAAAATGAAATTTTTAATTAACTTTGATCAATTTAAAAACAAAATTGGCATCTCTATCCGATTATTATGAATTAAAAGAAACTGTTCTTAAAAATTATTTTATTTATTAATATATTATTTACACTATCTTATTAATATACAGGAAACTCCATAAATGTTATTAACATGTAATTTATGCAATAAACACAAATTGAAATATTAAATCTTTTTACCTGTTTTTGTTTTTCTTTGTTATAAATATTATATTTTCATAACTTTTTTATTTTTATTCTACAAATAAATATATTAAATGTTTCCAAAATAATTTATTCTCATATAATGTATATGTAATTATACGAAATATAGAAAAAATATTATGTATTATATAAAAAGTATGATGGAATAAAAAATAAATTAATGAAATAAAAAATAAATCACTTAATATTTTTCAGTAAAATAAAAAAACAATTTAAATAATGTACATCAATTTATAACGCTTTAAAATTTGTCGCATTATAATAATACTTTGGATTTCGCTGAAATCGGTGTTGAAACAAATCGCCGTGAAAACGACTTCTGTTTTTTGTTGCGTGCGAATTCGTCAGTTTTTTTTTTTTTTTTGTATTATAATTATAATTAAATCGAACATTTGCTTTAAAAAACAATGTTTAGACCAATTGTAGTGCTAATTGAAAGGTATAAGTTTCGTTTTTTTTTTCAAAATAAAAAAATGTTATTGCATAAATTAATTTTGTTTTACTTCGACATTAGAGAAATTCCCATATACATATACATACATATGTATGTACTTATGCTTTGAAGGATTTCAAACATTTACACAACTTTATTTACCGGTTTAAAAGACATTGAGAGTCATAAATATGTATCTATTTATCATACATATGTTACATGTATAAACAATAATAATAAAAAATAATTCAAAAATAATGTGTAATAGTATGTGTATGTTTATTTATGAAAACAATTGCAATGCAACTTACCTGAAACAATTAAGGCCTCATTTGGACCAGTTGTGTGTATGTTGCCCATATTGGAAGACTTTGTTGATGTGTCCTCCTTTTGATTATTTGAATATTAGGTTAATATACGTTTACTTAACGTATGCTGATCAAATCGCAAAATGCGTTGAATTCACTTAAACGCTGCACTTAAAAAAATATATATAACAACAATAACAATAAGTATACACAAGAAAAAAATAACAACAAACAAAACACAAACAAACGCAACTGAATCAAGACAAACCCAATCTCAATTAACCGAAGCTGCAATACCCTTACAGACATGTTCATTGTATCTCATTATAAAAAGTAAATTTTTTTTTTTGTTTACTTCGTTTTCATGTAAAGTTTTCAACAAAGAAAAAAAAAAACCAACATTTACGCATTTTTAAGCAATGGATATTCAATTACAATATTATATGCAATAAATATAATTAATTATTTTCTGCCTTAACAAATACGGGTGTGTGCGCATAGAATTGTATTAAAAAAGTGAATTAACTCAAATACAATGAACGCAAATGTTGCAAGTAGTATTCAATTAGTTTGATTGGCTTGGGCCCTATTTATTGGTTATTTTTGTTTTGTGTTTTCTTTTTTTCGTTTTCAGAATTTTTTCATGCCTGTATATATGCTACAAATATATTGCAATTAGGCATTTAATGCCTGCCTAGAAGTAGGCAACATTTTCTAATTTTGTTTTTTATATCACTCAAACACGCTTCGTTTTTAATTTGCTTTTTTTTTTGTTTTTTTTTTATATTGTATTTGCTTTTGGTTTTTATTTGTGTTTCTTTTTTGTTTTGTTTTGTTTTTACATTCTTTAGCTTGTACTCTTTTGCGTTTAGAGCGATAGCAGCGGCAGCAACAACAACAAAAAACAACAACTTGTTCTTACTTATAGTATTTCGCACAGGTAAATAATATTATCTACATTTGTATGTACGCATTCATATGCATGTATAATATACATACATACATACATACATACATACATATATATGAATATGTAACTAAAAAATTATATGTAACATATATACATACATACATATGTACATACATACGTTTTGTGATCTTTATCAATTTTCTATAGCCTGCCCACATAAGAAACAAAAATTGGAAAATTCAAATTTTAAGAATTTCAAGGTTTGCTGATAATACAATTATTTTATTTCGACAAAAAAATTTTATATGTATGTACATACATACGTTCAAAACGAAAAAAAGAGAAAAAAAAACAATAGAAACAATAAAAACGACGTCGAAATAAAAAAAATTCGAACAGAAATCAACATAAAACAACAACAACAACAACAACAATGAACGCTAAATAAATTTAGAACAACAAAAATCAACAACAACAACAACAACGATGTCTAATGGCGTCCAGGCAATGTGTAGAGTTCGGGTGGAGGCAGCATGACGCAAACATTGAAGCATTAAAGCAGCAACAGCAACAGCAGCAGCAGCAGCAACATCGACGCCGCGCACAGTGGTCTTTGATATCAAAATCAATTGAGCGCATAAACAAGCTAAATTTAGAAGTTAATCACATTTTATCTTTATTTCACATTTTTAAAATTTTTTAGTTGCAAATTTTACAAATATTTCGATACTGATTAATTACTTTTCAGATAAACTGCTTATTGTGAAATAATTTTATATTTTTAGACATTTAGAAGTTGACTTATGTTACAATAAAAATAAATAAATAAGCACCACTGTGCATTGCGTTGCGACGTCACTGCTGTGTGTTGGGCGTATTGAAATGTGTGTGCGTGAGTTTGTATGCGTAGTGGGAGCGGAACGGAGTCTAAATATGTATGTATGTATGTATGTATGTATATATTAGGGCAGCATGTGCGTATAAGTAAGTATGTATGCCTACATGAATGTATGTATGTATGTGTGTATCTATGTGTGTATACACAGCCAAAATAGCGCAAATATTGAAAGAGCAGACACTGCCGCCTTATCATGAGCTCATCATTATCATCCTCATCATTACTATTAACCGTTCAGTCTTTAATATATATACGAAGTATGTATACATACATATGTATGTATATTGTATTTCATATTACTTTGCCAAAGTAAGAGATTAGAATAAAACAGAAAATTGTATTATATACATTTTCAAATATAAAATACACACACATACACACACACACACAGGCAACTCTATGAAGGAAAAAAAATAACCCCTAGCGGAAGCCGACGCCGTTGTATTAGATTCTGGTTGGGGTTGCAGCTATTGCTGACAAATTCCAATTGGAAATAAACACGACTTGCTGCTATTTCTTTATTTATGTCTGCTTAAGTTGTTGTTGTTATTGCTATTGCCGCTGCGCTTAAAGCTCAACAATTTAGCATTAGTCATTTGTTTATCGAAATAAACACCGGCATGAGAAGAAATAAATAAATGAAAAGAAGCGCGCAAAAAACACGAATTTCCTTTAGGTATTTTCCTTATTTAATCTGACTTGCACCTGGAAAATAACTCAAAAAAATAGCATATATACGTATTCCGATTATTTGTATATTTGACACGCGCGCACACACACAATCCAAGACAATTTATTGTTATTTATTAATTAATTAATTGATTGTCGCCAATAAAAAAATATATTAAAAAAATAGAACCACCTTCTTCCGGCACTGTAACGCAGAACTCCACGACAATCGAATTGGCAATGTTATATTTTCATTTTTCGATTGTTGGCTATCGAAAAAGATGACCTGTTTTAAGAAATGTGTACACACTTTTTTTGGTATTTTTCTTCCAATAAATTGATCGATTTGAAGGCACAAGCACTTAAATGTTATCGATGTATGTACTGTTTAACAATATAATAAAAATTTAATAAACCTATGATTATTACATTTTAAAATAATAACGAATAGAGGAAATTCGAAAAAATACTTTTAAAATTTTACTTCATATACTGTTTTTTTGTTTTTGTTTTATTGTTATGCGACTTATCGTATTATTTGATATCGATATCTAGCAGATGCATCGCGATTTTAAATGCATTTGGGAAAAGTGCGTTCGTAGCCGAGAAAAAGGAGAATGTTTAATAATATAAACAATTTACGCTGCTACCTGTGCAACCATGAGCTCGTGGAGAGGAAGGTGTATGAGCACATGTTCGAAAGCCGCCACGATGTGAATGGGATCGAACAGGATAAACTCTCCACCATATTGTCGACGGCACTGGACTATACCCTAAAGGAAGAACAAGTCCATTCACCGGTAAATAAATACAATGCTCGTGCTTGTTAATAATACAATGTTATTGCAAATGCTTGTGGCCTGTGGCTTGTGATTATTGTATTTGTGACAGTATCTATGCAGCACGTGCAAGGTGAGCTTGCTTAACTATGAGGCAGTATCAATTCAAATGGATGAGATGCGTCAGGATCTACGCAAAATGCATCATCGTACTATCAAATTGCATGAGCAAGAGAATGAAATGGACAGCAGCGAGCTTGAAGCCGAATTCTTATCTTCTAATGCCTCGCAAAGTGAGGATGAGGACTTTGCGAAGTTTACCTATTTGGACAAAGATAAGGAGGAAACCCATTTGAACGACGACAATGTCGAGAAAATCAATTCCCAAGAAGTCACCGACGATGAGTTGGCCGACAAATTTAAGCCGAAGTTTGAATATAACGAAATACCACCAGATGAATGCAATGATTTGATCGAGGAATGTTACGATACGGATACGGATGTGGATGTGGGTATAGAAACACAAAAACGCTATACGCTGTCGCCAGGTTAGTTTTAATTAAATAATATATATATATAATTAATTTATTGTAATCATTTCTCACTCACACACACACACTAACAGCTAAGAAACCAATGGAAAGTGAATCGAATTTCAGCTGCAAGTATTGCGGCAAGACATACGGACGCCAGCACATGGTATTGGATCATGAGCGAACACATGCCGGAGAGAGTCCGTATCAATGTGAGCTGTGCGGATTAAGCTTCGTTCACCAAAGCAATTTGGATAACCACATCACAGACGCGCACTCGAATCTGGCCAAGTTTGAATGCGGCATTTGTGGGCGTGCCTTTAAGCGTCAACGCTTGCTCACCAACCACATCAAGTCGGTGCATGAGAAAACGCGTGATGTGTTTTGCACCGAATGCGATGCGGCATTCACAAATCGAATCTATCTGAAGAAGCACATGCTATGCCACACCGGTACCAAGAAGTACGGTTGCAACATCTGTGGCAAGCGGTTTAGCCGTCCCGAGAATCGCAATGCCCATCATTTTGTCCATAGCGTGAGGAAGCCGTTCATGTGCAGCAAATGTGATAAGGGATTCAATCGCAAAAAGCAGCTCCTGCAGCACATCGCGACCACTGGACACGTCAACGAGGAGATTGTGCGCCTCAAGCCCAAATTCAATGCCGTCAATAAAAGTAAACACCTCAATGGATCATAGAACGCATCCGCGGCCAAAGAACGAACAGAAATCATCATAAGACTGAACGCGACGACGCTTTCCCTCCCCCCCCTTCCAACCAACAAAAAAATATGCTTGCTGTGATCCTGACGTGCGTTGAATCGTTTTCCTTATCGAAATACTCAAGGAAAAAACCATTAAGCATATTTATTATTTATTTATTGTATCTGACAAAATTGCCCAAAGAAAAAAAATATTAATAAAAAAACAGTTCATTTGTTGTATTTATTTTGGTTTTTTATTAAAAAAAAAAATAAAGTAAAATAAATGTTAAAATGAAAAAGAAGGCTAAATGCCGTTAGATATTAAATTAAATGCACATACAAATGTATGTATGTATGTATACATTTACTATATTCAAGAATAAAAACCAAAGCGAAAATGTTGACAAACTTGTTTTTACTTAAAAAGAAATAAATATAAATAATGTTAAATCCAAAATAAAATTGAATTTCAAGCATCTTTCTCTTTCTAAATTGTGCAAGCGGTCAAACGCGCGCTCTCTCTCTCTCTCTCTTTTCTATGCGCGAAATTCAACTTGTAAACATTATAAAATATTAAATATTTTACGATATATCAACCATATACAACATATATTTAATTATGTACGCAAATGCAGCTGAAACAACAAATTTTATAGTCGAGAATGCGCGACTATGTGCTACCCTGTAAAATTTTTGAAAATGTCCCTCCTTCACCCCCGCACAATTGTCCACTTGTCTCTACCACCAGCAAAATCACGATTAAGAGCTTCAATTCGGATTATATCCAATTTCATCAAGTGTATGTAATCAAGCATATCGAATCCTCGAAGGGCCACGGACGCAGGATACAAGTGAGAGTCCTTCACCCTCCTTTGGCAGCGTGTGCTGTGATCCTTAACAGCCTTTTGCAGGAATTCTCTTTTTTTTAAATTTTGTACACACACACACACAGAGAGACACATGAAAACTGTAAATTTAGATTTGTTTTAATTTAAAAAAAAAAAAAAGAATAGTTTGTGTTTTGTTTTGTTTTTTTTTTCTTCTTTTGTTATTAGTTATTAACACCGGCCAGGAGCGGCAGGTGGCGATGATGACCGCCATTGCCGCCCGTTTCCAGAACACAAATATATATTTATTCAGAACGCAGCATCTTCTCCTTTTGACGCTGCAGCTTCTTCTTGGAGAGCTTCTTTTTAGCGGGCTCATCATCGGTGGCCTTGGTGACAACCTCCTCCTTCTCGGTCAGTATGACCTCAACGTGGCATGGCGACGACATATACGGATTGATGCGACCATGGGCACGATATGTGCGACGACGCAGGCATTGAGCACGATTAACCTGAATGTGATCAACGACCAAGCGATCAACTTCTAATCCTCTATATTCGGCATTGGCCTCAGCGTTGCGCAGCAGCTGCAGCAGAAACTCGGCCGATTTCTTTGGCCAGCGACCCTGTGTGGTCTTCCACTGTTTGGCCTGGGCGCAACGTCCAACGCCTCCGTTGAAACGGCGGAATGGAACGCATTCCTTCTGATCGACGACAGCTTTTAGGAAACGCTGTGCACGACGCAGCGGCATACGTTTAATGGCCTGTGCGGTCTCGTGTGTGTTCTAAAGCGAAAAGGAATCAATTATTATTAATATATCGATAATATTCAGATAAACATGTATATATAATATATATAGTTTCTTTTTGTACCATGCTACAGGTAGAGACAAAACAAATTAAAAAATTGCTTGCCGCTGTTTTAACATGACTGAAAACTTTGCTTTGGGCACAGAATTTTTAAATAATCATTTGATATACGATTATTAAAAAAATATATTCTGTGCCCATAAAATCAATTTACATTTATTTATAAGTATTTGCTCATTTTTATTAAATCGATCTATTAGTTAAAAATTTAAATAAATCATAAAAACAATGCAAATGCATGGATATTAATTTTAAAATGTGTTATACAAAATGTATTAAATTAATTAATATTTGCAATTTAAGCTTATTTTATTAATTTACTTATATCATGCTACAGGTAGAGACGAGCGCATTGAGACGCGACTCGCCGCTGTTTTAACATGATTTAAATATAATTTGCTTTAGGCACATTTTGACAATGCAAATGCACGCTGCTAATGGAAACAACAAACATTTGCAAAAAACAAAAAATGTGCCCAATAATTTATTATTGTTGTTGTTGTTGGCATTGTCATTTTAGTTGTTGATGCTGTGGACTTGGCTTTAGAAGAACGCGACGTTTTTTTACATATTTCGACAGCGCTCAGCTGATGAGCAAGTCCCAAAAAATGAATTCATTAATTTAGCAACAATGCAAAAGTGAAATGCTGCACTTAATTTGGCAGACGAGACACTGATTAATGTTGCATACACGCATAAATATAACCTCACTTTAACCGATAACAACAACAATCAATCGGCTCTTTCGCTTTTCTTTTTTTGGCGTCCATCCGAAAATTACCCAAAAACATCAAAAAATTACCTTGAAATGAACACGTAGATTTGGTCCGCGCGCTTTGCACGATTTGGTGGCATTATCTGGCTCACGTGAGTAACGGCCCATTGTTCAATATCTACAAAAATAATAATAGTTTTAGTCACTTCAATACAAACAAAAAAAACACAGTAAAAAAATAACACAGTCTCTTTTTTGCCAATTTATTTTGGCCATTTGAAATCGCAATTTGTGCGTAATTTTATACACAATATCTGCGGCATTTTATATAATTGCATATTTTACGTGTTTCTTATTTAAATATGCACAGATTTTTGCGATGTCTTTAAATTTTATTTCGGATTCAATTATTTTGCGTACCTCCTTGGTCGTGTACGAAACCGGAAAAGAACCTTCGATAGAGCGTTGACGTCGATGCTTAATTATCGCGAAACACATTGTTATCGATACGTAAAACACAGTGTTGTTTAGTGCTTAAAACTATCGTACACATTGCTGCATGCCGCTGTGCTTATCGCTGCAAATCGCATAACATTTAGCTTTTTGTAGCGTTCGCACAAATACGCGCGACATTTGATTTTAATAATTTTTTTTTGAAAGAAATACAATAGATTTGAAACTTGAGCGCAATTGTTGAAAGAACTTTTAGTATTTCCTTCCGCAACGTATGAAAAGCAACACACAACAAAAAAAAAAAAAACGAAATAAAATAAATAAGCCAAAAAAAAAAAAAAGAAAACAAATAATAATAATAATCAGCTGGTAATATGCTTTTTGTGCGCATTCACTTGTACAAATTGCTTATGAGTGGTACTTGGCACAACCATAAAACGTTATTCATTTAAACTCACTCGTTTAGTTTGCTTCCCCACAATTTCTTTTATTACAATTCTGCCATTTTTATATCTACTTACTTACAATGCAAATTAATTGAATTAATTCAATTTACTTTTCAGCGTATCGTTGAGTTTTTACTACTTGATTCTATTCTTTCGCCAATTTTTTTTTTGTTTTGTTTTTTATAATTTTTGTTTTAAATTTTCATTTGCATTTTTTGACTGTGTTCCTTTAACTAAGTAAAGCCCTTTACGGTCGTATTCGTTCATATAATAACAATAACAATAATAATAATAATAATAATAATAATAATCATTGAAGCCTGCTTTATATACATACATACATACATATGTATTAAAATTTATTAAAAAAAAAAAAAAAATTGAAAAGAATTATGTGAAAATGTGCGCTACTAATTCTTACACAGAAAACAATTATTTCCATTTTTAGTTTTAGCTTATTAGTTTTTCAATAAAAGAATTTGTTATTAATTAAATGTAAATATTATTCTGACAAGCGGGAGGGGGTGGGGGAAATCGAATCAAAAAATTAAAGAAGAATTACTTGAATATTTTTTTGAGTGCAGTTAGTGAATGCGCATACTTGATACAATTTCTATTGCTGCTGCTTGTTGCTTCAACAAAATAAAATAAAATAAATTCAAATAAAATAAAAATAAAAATTAAATAAAAAAGAATTGAACAAAAACAACGAATAGTAAGTACTTGAACAAAATAATGCAATAAATGTTGTTGTAGCATATAAATTTAAGCATTTTTGTTATTTTGCTCTATTTCATTGCTTTGCTGTGGATCAGTGTTGCCACTTTGGCCAATTTATAGCCAAATAATAACAAAATCAAATTTGGCCACTTAAAGATTAATAAATTCTTAACAAAACTAAAGCCAGTATTTGCTCATAAATAAAACGTTTACCATATTTATGCAAGTGTATATGGTCGCATTTTTTTTTTTTTAAATAGTTATTTTTTAAAGGTTGATTTCAGCTTTTTTATTTTGTTTGATATTTTGAACGCAATTGTTTCGCAATTAAATAATTCCATTTATATTCATTTTGTTTATAAACAAACGCAAAACGATCAATAGAGGAAACAGGAAATTTTTGTATAATTGTTTGCCAAAATTAATGCAAAATAATAAAAATAATAATAATAAAAAAAAACTCAAAGATATGATAATTATTGTGAAAAGCTATTAAATGAAACAAATGTTTAAATAAATATTTACCCATGCATATATGAAAATGAAAATTCAACAATTGAGAAATTCATTTCATTTTGTGCAACAATTATAATACTATTATTTATTTGATTTTAAATATTTATTTTTTTTTTTTTTTATAAAAGATTTGTAATAATTGGTTATAGCTATTTCTAGCTGTTTTGTTGTGGTTTGTTGGTTGTAATTTTTTTACCCGCTAAAGCTGGCCAACTCTGGTTGGAAATCGGTGCTGGGTTCTTGAGCTTGGTTCGGGATTGCGCGCACACATCGTCATCAGTCATCAGTCAGCGGCAA
>JBAMCR010000113.1:20000-57298 GCA_037075045.1 Mulgravea parasiatica
TGATTGATTATTTGTTATTAAATAAGTTATTTGTATATTATTATTTTTTTAAATTATATTAAATATAAATATACAATATGCCTTTTTTTTTGTAGAATAAAAATAAGGTTAATCTTATTTTATACTTATAGCAAATACTGAATACTCGTGCATAAAGTACAATATAAATAAATAATTATCAGACTTGAGATAATATCAAGAATTTTCAAGATTTTTATTTATGCATAATTATTTACATATATATTTTTTTAGTGCGAAGATAATGAGCTAAAGTATCTGTAAAATAAGTATTTATTGTAGAATATGTACTGACACACATACTACATACACACGTATATATAAATTAAATTTTTTTTTAAATTATATATTTACGTACAGTTATCGTGTCGTAGCTACTAGTAGAAAATATTTAATTCTTTACAATAAGTAAAATATTAAAATGGTTATGTAAATACAATATTATAAATTATTATTATAGGATATGTGTTTTGTGTTTGTGTTTCAGGCTCAATTGTTGATTTTCAAATAATATGTATATTAAGCATATTAAAAATCAAATTGTATATTTTACAACAAATTTGCATTCAAATGTTGGGAAATTTTTATTGTCGATTGTAATTTATTATTTTTGTTGCTCCTGCTGCTGTTGCTGTCTATAATTGTTTATTATTGCTTAACATTTAAACGGTAGCACTATAAATTGTTGACGGCTTTATTTATGTATAATAGTTATTGTATTATGGATTCTCCGATTAGCATATAAATCATCCGCATTGCCAATATTTATACTACAACGACGAGTAAGGGCTTTAGAGCGTGACGCGATTTTCTTCGTTATTTTGTATTTGTGCTTGTTTTTGTTTTTGTTTTTGTTTTATGTTTTTTATTTAAAATCTTTTCAACCGGTTCGAATGCATTTTAACTATCATACTATGTCTTACATATTTACATTTATCCCAAGTGATTCTCACACGTCAGAGATCGCATTGCCGTCAGATGGGGCCAATATGATCATTAGCCGGATCAGATATGCATATACTTATTGTATATTGTATTTATATTGTGCATTCATATGCATATCAATCAATAAATATCAATCAATCATCAAACGATTATTTATTATTTCTAATTTTATGTTATTTTTGGTATACATATTTAATACATTTTGTTTTTTAAATATTATAATTTCAATTAAGTAAAATTCAGTGTAAGCAAACTTGGTGATCAAAATGTTGATCCATGTGAAAGCATCATCAATGTTAATATTTTGATTTGTGATCTCTTGTTCCAGTCTGTTCTGTCCAGTCTGTTCTGTCCAGTCTGTTCTGCCTGTTCTGTCTGTTTCCAGACTGTAAACACTTGTCGGATCTTTTGCATCCACATGCCAACCAATGAGTGCGAGCAGATACAGTGAATTCACGATACAGTGAATTCCGATTAAGATATCTTTTCTTTTCTAGTGATCAATAAAATAAAATACGAATACACTGACAACTTGTAGACTTGTTTTTACGAGATTTACATTTGTATGTAATCATCAGAAACTTAATTGCGTCGCATGGAAAAACGCTTAAAGCTTTCTATTAACGATCAATAAATAAATGTCTGTATAAATAATTAATTTCGGAAGAAAAACAAAAAAAAGAAGAAATTTTACAAAGTAAAAAAACGCAAATAATACTATTATTAATAATTTAAAAAAAAATATGATCATAGCTTAAATAGTTTATTACAAAACTCACTTATTTTTACAGACACATATTTAATATATACATCTGTATGTATGTATAATAGATAAATATCAATATATACACTCACATACATACATGCAATTCATGTATATGTGTTTTACTATTTAAATAAAATTATATGAAAGATTTTGATATGATTCCAAATAAATGAAAAAAAAAGTAAATTTGATTAATGAAAATCAAAAAAGAATTAAAAAACAAGCGAATAAAACAGAAAGATTAAAATAAAAATTGCGTATACGCCCGGGTTACTTATTACTCATACGTATTCAAAAAAAGAGAGATAAATAATGGAATGAAACGAAAATAAATTTAAAAAATAATTTATATTCATTTACAGAACTGATCACATAATCATTTATTATTTATAATCATTTACAGAACTGATCAGATCAGATCATTTGATCTATTCAAAATTACGGTCATGCAGAGAATTTAAAATTTTACTCAATTATTAGATATGTACAAGATGTATGTATGCGATTGTGAGTATTAGTAATTTATTTGTTTATTGCATATTCAGCCAATCGAAAGTTAACTCTAGCGAGTACATACTGTACTCGTATCTATTAATTATACTACAATACGTGCTCTTACCCGTGCTGCTTCAACAAGCACGTAGGCAGCATTGCTCTCCCCCCATCTGCCCAGCTGCTCATCTCTCCATTCTCTCATCTCCTCATTTCCTCATCGCCTCATCTCATCATGTTGTGCCCAATCGACCCTGAGGGGATGCGCCACAGCGACCCTCAGCTATAGTCATCGGCATCGGCATCGGCATCGACAGCGACATCGACTGACCTCCACCTGACGCATAAATCGTTTCCAGTCAGACGCAGAAAAAAAGGGAAGGGGGTGGTGTAAAAGAACAGATAGACAGACAGGCAGATGGACAGATATGTAGATAAGATGTATGTATGTATGCTTGTGACATACTTGTATGTACCATACAATATGCATATACACTTGATAATCAGGCGTCGATTTCCGTGAAACGTGAAAACGTGAAGTGAAAATAGTGAAAAATAAATCAATTAGCGAAACTAAAAGATTTTCATATATTTATTTAGTTATTTATTAAACAAATTCACGGAATTTTACAAAATTAAAACAATATAATGCCATAAATTAAAAAAATAAAAGAAAATAATAATTAAAATCCTCATTTACCGTTTCAAAAAGTTGGAGTTATTTGTGATCGATTGTCCGTTTCATTCCATTGTTTCAATGAAACAACATTGGAGCACCTGTACATACATACATACATACATACATATATACATACATACATACATACATATATTTTGTGTTTTACTAAGCACATTTTGTGGCTAGAAACCGAAACACCCATCGGTTAGGGTATCGAAACATGTGGCACTGTGGGACTGGGCCACATTATTTCAGTCTATTGTCCGTTGTCCGATGTCGCCTATGAACAAAGTTATGATATACATACACATGTGCATACATATGAATTGTTTGTGGTCTTTTCGTTTTTAATAGAATTAATGGTTCGATCTGTGATCTATTTTTGGATGATACTTTGTTTCGTTTTTTGTTTTTCGTTTTTCGTTTTTCTTTTGTTGCTCTCTGACGCAGTTACTCAACTGAAACAAACCGGTTAAACCAGTTCTAACGGGAAATTTTCCAACTGGACTAGCTAATGATACACTTCATTGCACTACATATGTACATACATACATACATACATATATACAGTACATAAGTAAATCAAATCGAATAAACCCCAACTAAGCCAATTCGTTTTTCGAGAAAATTTTCTAACTCAAAAAAATTCATCAATTGTTCAAAAAAACAAAAACTAATTTCAATTTGGACTTTTCAAGACTGCGTAATTAATAAAAGTTTTCTTAACGGTATTTTCTATTTTTCAAATAATTTCTTTTTTTTTTGTTTGTTGTTGTTTTTATATATAAGATTTATATATATGCCATTTATTGTATTAAATGGGAAAACGAATTGGATGAACGAAACAATGTGACACATTGCGACCTTCGCTCATAGGCAATTGTAGGGTATGTTCATAAACACATACATGCATACATACATGCCTACATACATACATTCGTATGTACATTCATCGGAATTCAAAGTTAAGAACTAATAAAAAAAATTGGAAAATTTTCTTGTTTTGCCAATTTATAGAACATGTGTACGTATTCATATTTATATATATATATACATATGTATGTGTGTATGTATGTACATATATGTTTGTTGTTTAGGCATACACACATACATACACATCTATAGATATTGGGAAAGGAACAATAAAAACATTAGTTAATCAGAGTCGAAAGAAATAACAACAACAACAAAACAAACGACTTACAATCTGATCAGTTCCAATACATATGTATGTATATATGCACATCTGTATTTATGTATGCCTGTATGTTTTATACACTCACACACACACATGCAAATATGTTTGTTTATTCATTTGTTTTTACGAAAAGTTGGAAAAAAAAATTTTATTTTCGTTGCTCGATTTAAAAAAAAAACATTTAAAAAAATCTCTCTAACGCTCTGACTTTTTTTCGCTCTCTCTCTATCTCTTTCGCTCTCTCTCTCTCTCTCTATCTTTGTCCCTCTTGTTTTGTTTTTATTTTTCGCGTTGTTTTGGCACTTTTTCCATTTTCTTTTTTTGTCAATTATTTTGAGCGGAAAAATTCCAATAAAAAATAAACAAACACATATAAATACATACATTCATACATAAACAATACATGCATATATATGTATGTGTGTGTGTGTGTGTGTGTGTGTGTGTATGTGGACATATGAGAGTCTTCTCTGGACTTGTATGCTTTATTGATTTAGTCGCTCCTTTTGTTTTGTTCCTTCATTCGCTTCCGTTCCTTGATTCGTTTGCTTAGATCCGTCTCGTTCTTTATTCGTCTCTTCGTTTTCTTCGTTCTTTTCTTCGTTTCTTCATTTCTTCGATTGTTTTCTTTCGTTTCGGTTTATTTGTTAATAAACATTCAAAGTGCTAGTTTCGCGCCACGTACGTTGAATAAGCAAAAACAATAATAATAACAAAAAAATAAAAACAATAACAATAACAAAAATAAATTCTAATTTTTTTTTTAACATTTATATTCTCACGTGCTGCACTTTGTTTACATTCAATAAAATATGCTGCAAAAGGCTAAAAGAAAATCTACTTAAAAAAACAATTTATTATTTTATAATACTTATAGATGATAAATATGTGTACATACATATACATAAATATACATACATACATACATATATGTATTTACTTTACATGCTTGAAAATTGTTAAATAGGCATCAAAGCGTACAATAAGCTTTTTCCAAAATTTATATATAATTTATAATATTTACTTTTTAGTTCTCTTGTTCTCGTTTTAATTTTATTTAATTTTTATTTATTCTTCTCTTCCTTTGTTCTTCTTCTTCTTCATCGGCCTCTGCTTCTTTCGGCCAGACTCTTTTGCTGTTTACCATAAAAGCGCAAAATTCTAGAATTGGGTTTACAAAACGTTTGCAAAAACCTTACCAAGGTAAGTATAAATTGTATATACATTCGATTGAATTTAAAAACAAAAACGAAAAAAAAGAAAATTTTAAACAAATTTAAAACAAAAAACGGTTTATTATGATTGCTTTTGTTAATGATTTAAAATCGCAATTACTACTAATATAATAAATAAATTTGCTTTTTCGTTTCGAGTAATTAATTAAAATAATTATTATTAATTTTTATTAACAGCTCTTTCGATTTGTTTATTTGGGCCAATTTAATAAGTACTATTGCTTACATTTATGGTAAAAAGCTTTACCATAACAATCATCCAATATCCTTGCTTTCAAAATTAAAATAATTTATTAACACAACATTAAAGTGCGAATCCTGCAGCACAAGGATTCCAGCATCTGCAATTTGTATTTGTATCTGCAACTAAAAGCAACAAACAACATTTGAATGGAAGCAGCAACATTGAGGCACAATTGCATAAAAAGCGCACTGCAACAGCAACAGCAGCAACAGCAACAGCAGCAACAGCAGCAGCAACAACAGCAACAACAACGTGGCTGTAACAATAATTTTAATCATAATAATATTATTAAAAAATATATTAAGAAACAATCGCGACATTGGCAGTGCATGCTACATACACATTGCAGGTAAGATAATACATAATAATAATTAACAAAATTCACAAAAATACTTTAAGACAAATTAAAATGTATTTATTTTTAATTTATTTTACTTAATTAATTTTATTTTTTCATTTATATTATTAATTTTATTTATTTTATTTTATTTATTTTATTAATTTTTTTATTCTTATTTATTTATTTTA
Organism: Mulgravea parasiatica; assembly: GCA_037075045.1. Lineage (NCBI taxonomy): Eukaryota > Metazoa > Arthropoda > Insecta > Diptera > Drosophilidae > Mulgravea > Mulgravea parasiatica. The sequence goes on from JBAMCR010000113.1 coordinate 26,106, forward strand.
TTTAAATATTTATTTTATTTATTTAATCAATTTAATTTATTTTTTTAATTATTAAGTTTATTTTATTTATTTATTTTATTTATTTTATTTGTTTTATTTATTTTATTTATTTTATTTATTTTATTTATTAAACGGTCGACAAAAATTTAACTTCAAACTGAAAATGAAAAGTATTTAAAATAGAAATTAAAAAAATATTATTATTAATAAAAACAATTGAAATAATAATAAAAGTAAATTAAAAAATCTGAAAGAAGTTAAATAATTAAAAATATTGACACATTTTTAACATTTTAATTACAAAGTTTTATTGTAGGTATTCTGGACGCAGATTAATCCTGTTCAAAAATAATAGTATAGGTATATCATATGTGTACATACACTGCACTCGAATGGGGTCGCTTTGCATTATTGATTATTGTATGATAAATGTTCTGCCAATTTACTCATGATTTTCCAATATTTGGATATGTAGTACATACGCTTCTGCTTTCTATCATAAAATACATTATATTGCATTTATGCATCGACTCTATATGTATATACATACGCTTGTATATACTAGGTGTATGTATGTATGTGTATCTGTTTATATCTAGGATCTCTTTTTTTTGAAACTTAAAATCTTAATTTGATTTGAAAATTTGAAAACTTGTCTGGGCAAGTCTTATGGTAAGCCCTAGACGTGCATACATACGTCAGCATATACATATGTATATGCATACGAATTCGTATTTTTGAATTTCAAATGTTCAAAAATTAGAAATCTCAATAAATCGGAAGATTTTAATTTTCACATGATATGAAATCGATTTGTTTAAAATTTTTAAATGCTCTTTTTGTTTCTCTTGTTTTTGTCGCATTTATAATATTAAAAAAATCGCATCTTGATTTTAATTTGAATTGTAGACAAACGGTTATTATAATGAATCAAGATTTTAACCAGTTTCTAACTAACTATAATATACAATATAAACTACTTCTATTGTATTGAATTTTATTTGTTATTTGTTTCGAAATCAATTTCAATAAAATGCAATTTTAATCACAGTTATGCGAATATTATCGAAAAGTCATATTTTAAAACTAAAACCAATTTTCGAGTGCACAATTGTTTAGTTCTTTGAATATTTCAATTGAAATAAAAAAAATAAAAATTATTAACAGAAATTTGTTGGGAAAACAAAACATTTTTGTTTTCGTGACAAAACTTTTCACATTAATTTTCCGTTACCGTTTTTGTTTTTTCTTGGGAATAGATAATTATGCTTATTGTTACTGCGTTATAGTAGTAAATATTTAAATAGTATTGTTAATATATTGAACGGCTTTATTTGATCTTTATTATCTTAGACTGAATTTATACTTATAAGTTGTAATTAATTGCAGTCAATTGATTATCTCAACACGACATAATTTGCATAATGTTGTACAATATTATAATGAAATCTTTAAGTTTCCAAACAATTAAATGATCAACTTTTCCATCTCTCTTGTTTTTCTTTTTGTTTTTGTTTTTGTTTTAATTTATTTATCTATTTTTTTTTCTTTTGAAAAACATGAAGCTAGTAACTTAACTATGATTATCAAATGGATTCCTGGAAAGATCGTAAATTGTTATTGTTCGTGCCCAGGGTGAACTTTATTTACATATAAATATATATATAATATATATGTATACATAAATGTATATGAATGGAACATGTTTTTTTTTTGTTGCAGTTAAAGCAACTCTTGCGGGTTGAGAATATATATGATACCCACGTGCCTTATTACATAGGGAATTTCCCAATTCGCGAGGAATTTTCTAAGGCGCAATTCTTTCAAAAACGTACATTAACATATGTACATACATATATGTATGTATGGATGTATGTATGTATCTTATAAATGATAGTTAACAACAAAGTTGTGCAATTTCATACAATCTAATTGCTTGAATGCTGGAATACGATACATGTACCATATACTCTATGAATTTTATGAGCACGTGGTTGTGATTTGAGTTTGAGTTTTGCATTTGAAATGCAGTTAAATTATTATTAATAGTAAAAATAATAATAATCATCATCATCATCAATATGCAGTTGCATATACATACAATATATGTATACTGGGTATAATCAATTATTCCTGTTTATTAATAAAAGTTGATTTAATTATGAATGGCATTAAAATGCCAAGTATAATAATTAGAACGAACGCTAATCGCGCGAATCAATTGTTTTAACAATACATAAAAATTCATAAGATCCAGCAAACTTAAGAAAGATCCCATAATCCTCTATAGTTGTAAAAACATATTGTACAATAATTTTGTTATAATTTTTATTTTTTTTCTTTTTAACTTTAACTTTGGCATGCAATTAAAAATGATAAAAATAATTAAATTATGAAATCACTAGTGCGCATTTACAGGCGACAAATGACAAAAGAAGTGTTCATAAATTCGCTTGTTCTCAATCAAAATATTTGTTTTCAGATATGACAAGATATCTGTATGTATGTATGTTTAGTATATACATATATAGGGGCAGCAGGAAAGGGGTTGGGGGTACGCTCTAGTCGGATATAAACACCTGTATGAATTTGTTGGCACATGTCATTGTGCTTGGACTTGGGACATTTTTGAACTGTGAAAAGTGAAAAACGAAAAGCAAAAGTCCCAGACAATGCAAATGTCCTTCACATGACAAAAACATTCAATTTTATGTGTTTATTTCCCTCTATTTATTTATTTATTTATTTATTATCTTAATTTTTTTTATTTCTGTTTTTCAAAAATCCTCATTCTCGTATTTTTTTGAAAACGAAACGAAAACCAAATGTTTTTTTTATCAAGTTCAATGCTAAGTATTTTGTCACATCGCCTTTGCGCTTGGGCATAAATACTTATGATGATATTATTTAGTACGTTTTGACCATTTTCACTTGGCTGTTACGTTGGCCATGCCACGCCTACGCACCGTACGCATACCGTGCTCGATTGCGTTTATTGACTGTAATATTACGTATACGCACTGTTGTAGTTGTCATTTACATACGGTTTTCGCTTCGCTATGCGTTTAGCTTAGCGCAAATTCGATTTGTAGTATTCCCCATATACAAACGCTACAACAAGAATAAAAAAAGACATAAAAAAAATTATTATTGTAAATATTTTAGGTAAAAACTATAATAAGATTTCTTAGCTAATTACTTCCAATATCTGAATTTATTTCTTTTTTCAATTTACTATGACATTATATGGAGTTCTTACAATCAACAATCAATTTTTGAAAATTAAACTATAGAATCTGCTTGGTTCTCAGTATTCAATTCAAAAATTCGTTAAAATTTGTAGTCCAAATTAACTTTAAATAAACGGAATTTATTATACCAAGAAACAAAAAAACCTAATAAAACATTATCCTAATTTAGTTTCTCCTTTAATTTGACGAATTTTCATTTTTTATTTTAAGCATCAACTGTTGTGCATACATACACACATGTACATACATACTATATGTATTTAAGTATCTAATATATAATATCAAGTATACGTAGTATGTTTTCATTTACAATGAATTGTAATGCCCTTCGACGATGACTGTGCACATACAGGCAGATATAAATACATATGAATGTATATGTAGATATAAGTAGAAATTTCCATTCCCATAGATTTATGTACCATTCCATTCATTCTCTTCCTCCTCCTCCTCTTCCTCCAGTCCACATTTCTCCCGCTGTGTTAATTATGCAATTAGCTGCATAATTACATTAGGTAAACAAATAAATACACATTGTACAATATAATATATAAATACGATATTTATGTATGTATATGTGTATGTATATATAATATATTTATATACATAGATTTTTATAGGTATATTAATGTATAAACGGGCAATATTGCTGCTTAGCAAATCCCAACAATGTTAACTACTAGCGAATTATTTTTCATTTCGCACATCATAAAAAACAAAAACAAATAAAGAAACAAAAACAATAAGCGAAACAATAAAAAATTAAAAAACTGAGTAGCCCATAAATGAATTAGGTGGCCTAACTGGGTATTCATATTATTTGTTTATGCCGCACTCAAATGATTCGAAAAGCAGCTTTGTCGACGGTTTGATGAGCCTCAAAATGCCCTTCTAAATTAACCAGATTCAAAATGCGACTACTGACTACCGACTAATTACCATATACACTATATACACGATGTGAATACATAATATACACGATATAAACGATATGGTATATATAAGACTATAATAAAACCTTAAAGGTTTATATTTCAAAAGTTTTCCTATTCTCGTTGGCGTATACGTAATATTGCATATAGAAATATCACATTTAAGCAAATGATACATTGTTGTAGAATGCTTTCTGAAAAAGATAAAAAATATAATTTAAAAATTAATTATTTTTGTTATTGCATTTTAATTATTAAAAGGATTGACAGTAAATTGCCGAGGCAAACACATTTCTTTTAAGAAGAAAGATCAATCAATAAAAGAATTATAAATCAAAATTGTTAATTATTTTTTAGCGGGAAACAATTATAATAATAATAAAAAAATTAAATTGAAAAGTCAAAAATATAACAGTTCTAATAAATATAAGTTAAGTCTATTGCACCCGATATATATCAAGTATATACATTTATTAATAAAATGAAATAAAAGCAATAAAAAGTTAAAAACATTAATTAAAAATCAAATAAGATTTATTAAAGTTATAAATAAAGGAAAAACACATGAAAATAGAGAATTTACAGATTAAGAAAAGAAAACATTATCGCGTGTTGTAATCGTGGTTATTATATTACGATTTCTGACGATATATGGCGATATCTTACGATATCTTAATTCCGCTCAGTGCGATTGCATTCAAGGTCCGCCTTGTCGTTGTCGATATTATAAATTGAGTTATAGATCTTTATGGGGGCCCTGAGAGCGGCTCGTGTCTCGGCTTGTTTGACCAGTAGCAAAGCAGTGACTAAAACAAAAAAAAAATATATATATATATATATATATATATATATATATATATCTATATATATATATATATTGCATATGTATACTTGTATATATGTGTATTATTATACCTGGTTAACTAACAAACTGAGCTCTATTACCACACAAATCGTATATCTGATATAAAAAATATAGAAACGGAATCATCAGCACTCTGGAGATAAACAAAACGAGCTGTAAACATTTTAAATCAAATTGCCAAGTTGGGCTAGCAAAATCTGAGTACGGTGAATGGGATGGGGGAGATACGGTGGGGAAGGGGGAGGAGGGGGACAAAATGCTAAATCTTATTTGCATAAAGCGAAAACAAAGCAAAGTCGACAAAAAAAAAACAAAAAAGACAAATAACAAAACACAAACAATAACAATAACAAAAAAGAAAATAACAAAAATAAAAAATATAAAAATTCAGTAACATGTGACAATTGTTATTGTTGTTATTGTTTTTGTTATTTATTGTTCTTTGAAATGGCATTTGTTTATACCCAATAAGGCATACAAATTCAATACGGGGTATATTAAAATGTGCAAATGATCAATTACTCAGTTTCATCTAATAACCAGATAGGTAATACTAGTCTATGATTATAACTCAAGATACTAGTATATAGATATGTATATATGTATATATGCATGTTGTATATATCTTGTTTATGTGTATGTATACTAGTTTAGTTTAATTTAGTTACAGAGTGAATGGATTAATTAATAATTTTATCATATTATAACACCACATTTAATAAATAATGATACATTTATTTATATAGTGTATATTTCGGTTATATAATATATTATATGTATGTATGTAATACACGTGATAATCAATATTTTTGTATAGATTAATTAATGGGTATTTGTTAGTCGCGTATACCCCTTGTTAGCGCCCTGTTGTGGCTCTAACCTGTTGTCCAACGTTAGACAGAGTCTGTGTCTGTGTCTGTGTTTCTGTTGATTGTCTCGAGTCTTTTAGTCGGTCAATCATCAATCATCAGTCAGTCAGTCGATGTGTGTTTATGTGTGTGTGTTCTGTTATAATGGTCTCTATGCTATTCGTTGGTCAATTGATGTGTTACCGTTTCAACTGATGACGTCGCTAATGGTGGAAGGTTCATGGACTGATCAACTGATGTACTGATGGACCAATAGACTGATTGACGTCAGTTTTAACCAGTTGAGGCCGCTTTGCCTTGCAAGATGTGCCACTTGGCACTGGCGGGGAAAGTCGTCATAGTGCAAAGAGTAAACCGGTCGAAGAGGGGAGGGGAGGTTAGGAAAGCGAACAAGGAACGAGTGCCATGAGAATTGATTTCTGCTTAAACCACAAATGAATTAGTCATCATTCGATGTTTGTCTCTTGATCACTGATCACTGATCACTGACTGTACATAAATTCATTCAGCCTGTTGCCCAAAACACAGCAAAACAAAACAAAACAAAACAAAACAAACTGAATTGAATCACAATTTGCCTGACACGATCTGCATGCATTTCAACATCAGTTGAAATGCCCCAGTACGAGTACGAGTACGAATATGAATACACTCATATACGAATATGAAGAAGTATTCACAGAATTTTGCCTTGTCTTAATTGATATTGAGCGTGCACGATTAATAATGCAGTCTCTGTTTGATTGAATCCATTTAAGATCGCAGAGCATTGTGTGCCAAGTTGTTATTTTTTTTTTGTTTTTTGTTTTTTGTTTAAAATATTGTATCAAAATAATGACTAAGTTATCGTATGTAAGATATTCTGTTTCTGTTTTTTTTTTTAAATTTAATTTTCTAATTTTAATTTTAATTCTACCTCTATTTTTTTTTATTTTTTTTTAATTCAATTTGCTTTGCTTTGCTTTGATTGAACCCAGTTTAGCTACTTAACGATTCTCCATGTCTGGTTAAATTTCAGTTCCAACTTCATTTCATAATCATCTTAATTTTTTTTTTTTTGGTTTATAAGTTTGTATATATATATAAAGCTTAACGAAATGATTATTTAAACTTCACGTGACATTTTTGCGTCAATGAACAACCAAAACAGAAAAGAAAAACAAAAAATAAAAATAAAATAAAATTATAAGCGTTGCGTAGATATATATTAAGTCAATCGGGGGGTTTTTTTACGATCTTATGATCATGAAATGACAGATTATAAAGCATTTGGGAATGATGCGCAAAATGATAGCAAAATATGTTGTAAATCCCCCCTTTCGATCGCATACAAATACAGGCACAGATTCGGATATATAGTAAATACAATGGATACTTATAATCAATCAGATCTCAATGATCGTTGATTGAGCTCCGATGGATAGGCGCCTACTCGTTAGAGATGTCTTTCTCCATTTTTTGTGGCATCTTCATCTTTGATGAATTTTTGAGATTATTATCGTTATTATGATTATTACTTTTTTATCTCTACTCATATTGTATATACAATATGTATATACATTTTTTTTTGTTGTGCTGATATAATATCATCTCGGCCATAATTCATCAGTGGCACAAGCCACAAAAAAGAACTTTAACAATATAAAAAAAATATAATCCTCAGCGTCATAAAACATATATACTCGTAATTGTGTATATTGGACTGACGTCAGGCCTTGAAGCCCCAAATACACAGCCATATCAAGTAATATTATGCACTATAATTTAAGAATAATATCACAATATCACAATATCTTGAGCTCTGCAAATATTAAAAGAGAGAGAGAGAGAGATAGAGATAGAGATAGAGAGAGAGAGAGAGAGAGATACCCAGATATTTTGGAAACTTTGGAACTGCCAACGTTGATTGTTGATGTTCTTGGCTTTTGGTGATGGACGTACATACATATGTACATACGTATGTGTATATCCATCAGACACTCCGAAAAGGGGGCGAGAAGTATGTCAGTTAAAGGACAATCCCATTACAGAGTCTTTAACATAATGATCACGATCACGAGGGACATGAAGTGAAGTGACAGCAACTGTCAGCGGCAGTTCACTGTTTCAACTGCTTGTCCCAGCGTTGACAGCTGACAGACAGATAAATATAAACAAATGCATTGGGTTTTTTGTTGTTGTTGTTTTTTTTTTTGAAATTTTCAAAAAAAGAGCTTGGCTCTGAACTTGGGGAAATATATTACAATATCTCTTCATGATTCCAACTGACATAATCTAGTATGAAATGTATGTCACATCTCCGTTATATTCTACAATCGCAATTATCATTTATTGCGATAGCCAAGAAATAATATCTGATTTATCCGATTTTTAATTCTTTAAATTAAATTATTCTTTCTTTAATTGTTAAATTATTCACTATTTTTTTTTAAATATTATAATCATTTCTTGCAACAATTTTTATTTTTATATACGCATTAAATCACTAATTGGAAAATATTTTGAAATTTTTGTTGTTAAGTTTATTAATTTTTTAATCTCAATGAATGCAGATTTATTTTAAATTCCAAATTAATGAAACTGGAAGTATTTGGTATATAAAATATAATATATAAAAATATTTAAAATATAGAAGAGTTTTTAAGAAACGTTTCAATTGTACGAGAAATAATTCATTCACCAAAGAATACAAGAAGTTCCAGTATTGCACGACAACTTAAAACTTAAAATAAATGGTAATAGTTTTTAAAAAACATTATCAAATATTGTATTTTAGTTTAACGAATATTTCAAAATATTTTAACATCCACAAATAATTTATTTGATACTTATAATAGAAATTAAAGTCGAAAAAAGAAATTCGAACTTGAATTTCATACTGTTTTGAGTTGAAAAATGTATTTACTATATTTTTTTATTAAATATTATTATTATTTTAAATATTTACATCTATATATATATATTTATTTATTTATATACATACATATATATTATATTTAAATATGTGTATGTATTTAAATGTATGTTTATTAATATTGCACTTGACAGTTTAACTGAAGTGTGAAGGAAATTCTCAGCACACGTTTGAACTTGAAATGCTCAATTCTATTAACATTTTATAACCCTCATCAACTTTGTGAGACTTTCCTTTCCTCTCGCCCCCTCCTGCACCCCCTTTATTCACCTTAAATAATCCACTTTTAATCTCCCCCCTACAGTACATTGTGTTTTCATGGAAAAAACTACGCGAGAAAAATTTTATGGATAAAGACAATTACGCAGATCTTTTGCCGACACAAGCACGAATAGGGGGGCGAAGGGCGGAGGGGTGTGCGGCTGATTTTGGTGGTCATGAAGAGCTAACAGCACGCAAATATCGTCTGAGGCACATACAGCTAAAACATACAGATACAAATTTAGATACAGATACAGATACAAATAGAGATAGAGAGTGTGGATACATACATACTCGTATATTATATGATTTAATATGCGTATGTATGCACATGCATGTATGTATGCACATGTATGTATGTACGTACATAGCACATATGTATGTACATATATTTAAAGCTATTTCTGTTTTGCCTGGATATTGTTGACGTGCGCCAACAATTTTATCAGCTCTAGCCTCATCCCGCCACTGCCCCTTCCCCCTGTGCTCGTTCACTTAATTTCTTACACTCCTTTTGTTGTTGTTGTTGTTGTTGTTGTTTTTGTCTTTTACCACTTTATATTGCCATTGCGCTAAATGCTTCTTGGCAAGAGTCTGGGATCTGTAGGAGATAACAAGCAGCTTCAGTGATAAGCAGCTGTCGTCAGCGTCGACGTTGGCGTTGGCGTTGGTGTCGGCGTCGGCTTGGTTGGCTGACACTGCGCAGCTTCCGACAGAAACGAAACGAAACGAAGATGATGTGAAAGATAAAGACGAAGACAATGTCGTCAACGCTGAAGGAGGAGCAAGACGAAGACAGTGTACTTAATTCGGCTCAATGCGGCGATAACGTCAACAAAAGTACTTACATCAGGCAACAGGCAAAGCACCAGAAAGAGAGCCGAAGGCAGAGAAAGAGAGAGCGAGATAGTGAGAGAGTGAGATAAAAGAAAGCGAGTAAAAAAAAGCCAAGAGACGAAGAAACCGAATAAACATGGACTCATCAACGAAGAGACAAACGAAGACGAAGACAAAAACGAAGATGATGACAATGACGCAGAGGCTGAGGCTGAGGCTGAGGCTGAGGGTGAGGCTGCTCTGGCAGTGGCCGAGGTTGACAAAGAGAGCGAGAGAGAAAGATAAAGGGAGAGAGAGAGCGAGAGGCAGAGGCTAAAGAGCTCAAGGGAGCAGCCGCCGGTCGATTATAAAAACGTTGCCACGGCGCCAAACTGAACGCATTGTCCAATCGCTTTTGGAGCTGCGTAGAGCTCTCCATTTAGTGATATCTGATTCTATATAAATCCGCTGAGTACCGTTCACGTGCTACACATTCAACCGGGTCCAGAAGGCAGAAGAAGCAGCCGTAGGTTTGCGAAATCGACGACGACGACGACGATAACAACAAAAATACAAAAACTCCTGAAATTTTAGGTGCGTACTAAGAACAAGAACAAGAACTAGGACAACAAACAAATCCTAACCATACAACCCAATACATACATATACCCACCACCCACCACCCACCACCCATACCCTCCCATCATCATCAGGAAAAAGAATGGATATTATTTGAAATGATTCGAACAACAAACAAAATAAACATGAGTTATTCGCGTTAGCCAAAAATAATCCAACAAATAATTAAAAACAAAATAATTTAAAAAACCAAAAAAATTGAAAATTGCTTGTGAGTTTGGGAAGAATTTGTCATATTTATAATTTTCTTTTCTTTTTTGTCGACAAAGGATTTGATTTTTTAAATCTTTTCATTTTTTTTTTTGTTGTGTGTTCTTTAATTTTTGCTGTGCCAAAGTCCTTCCTTAACTTTGCTCCTGGCACATTCCAATTAATTATACAAAACTTAATTTTTGTTAATTAATATTTTATTATCTACATAGAAGAATAACAGTAATTGCAAAGCAAATACTTAACAATCTTTAAGCTATGATCAATTTACATTACAAATTAAAGATCAAGTATTACCTTATCCTTATTATCCTTATGAAACATGTCTTATTCATGTCCGTAAGAATGATCCTAAGAACGATCTATCTTAATCAGAACTTTCCCTTTGTATCTTTGTATTTATTATATTAAAGATGCTCCTTCCCATTTTGGCTTGGGTCAAAGGAGCTAATATTCCGTAGAAATTTTATATATAAATTTAAAATGAATGAATCATCATCGTCTTCACAATGATTTGTTAGCCAAGATCCAATGTCACGAAAACTTGTTGCATAAATTAAAATACCTCAAGATACAAAAGTATCTTTTGCCTTAAAAACATATCAGTATCAAGATTCAGAAGAATTTAAATCTAAAGACACTTGCATCATTACGTACGTCATAATAAAAATATCAACAAACAAAAAAAAAATACTATGATTAAGTTCAATGATCTTTTAAAATCTTTGATTAATCGTCAATAATAATATAAAAGGTTTCTGACCCATTCAGTAAGTAGTTCAAGAAAAGCAAAAAAAAAAAAAATTATATAAATATAAATAAATAAATTAAATATATGAAGAGATTGTCAAGTATGTACATACATATAAATGGAATACACGTACATATACTTCAAATCAACAGTCTATAAATCTGCAAATTAAAGAATCTACTCACGTAGAATCTCAACTCTTCAGAGTGATCAATAAAAACATGCAATGTAAGATTTCATTTGTTGATGAATAGTTTGATTACTTCCTGTTTTGCTCGTAGCCTCTTCAACATTCTCTGTTACCATGTCTCTCTCTCCCCCTCTTTCTCTCTCTGTCTCTCTTCTTGCCCTACTGCTGAGTCAGTATATTGAAGATCAATCGGTGGTCTGAACATAAGCATTTCACCATCCATTGATCCATTAGTCATGCATTTATTTACTTTTGTGAATTATAGAGCTAAAAACAAAATTTTGCCCAATTAATGAACATTTTTTTTCCTTTCCTTGCTCAACCCAATACACATTTTTATTTTTATTTTAATTTCAATTTCAATTTAAAATTCGATTTCAATACTGTCTGCTATTCTCCTTATTTTTCTTTACATTTCTTTATTTTTTTTTTTTTTAATTTTTTGTATTTTTTGTTGCTGTTTCGAATGAGTTTTGTTTTCGTTTCGCACATTGTTTTCAATTAAATGAACAATTAATTGAAATGTTTGCGCAGAAAACGAAGCCAAATTGAAAGAAAAATACTTTGGAGAAAAACAAAACCAAAAACAAAATAAAAAACAGAAAAAATATATACAACAAGAACAATAAGCAACTGCCGCACAATGGGCCAAAAGGGCGGGACGATGCGGTGCGGCTTGGTGCAGTAGGGCGTGGCTCATTGAAGAGGCGATCCAGCAAAACTAATAAAAACCAATTCGAACAAGTTTTTAGGCGAACAATAACAAAATACACTAGTATACAGAAGCAGATACATTTGTTCATATGTATGTATATGCAGATAGAGATACAAATACGAATACATGCATACATTCACCCATTGTTATTGTTTATATTTTAATTTGTTATTTTCGTATTGTTTTTTTTTTCTTAAATTTTATTGTGCAAGTTACATTAAAACGCCCCAAAAAATTTTATTTAAAAAAGACCAATATATAAATAAATAAATAAATGGGAAAGTGCTCGACTTTGAGAAACTTTTCTATTTGTAGTTATAATTTAAACAAAAAAAAAATACATCAAATAAATAAATGAATATTAATAAAATATAATTATTTAAAATAAAATATATTTGATTAGAAATTGTTTTTAAAACTTTCATGCTCATTAGGTCTTTTTGTTTGATTAATGATTATAATTGAGACCATGCTATCTACGAGTATCTTAAGCGTAGAACGCAACCTTAGCGTGTTCAACAACCAATGTTGTGCCATGAATGTTGTGCAACAATTACGTCCGAAATTCAAAACTATTCGTCTCTTGTGAATTTTGAAACCATTTTCGTGCTTTATTGAGATTCTTTTCAAATTTATATCGCTTTTTTTTGTATTATATTTGCTTTGAACATGTTTTCTCTCATTTTGGCTGTCAATCAAATTAGTCAACAACAATGGCAACAATAAAGAGTAAACAATTAGGCAACATCAACTAGATTAATTATAAAATTAAAAAAATGAAATTTCTTGACAGTCGTTAGATAATCAATTTTCATTTTCATTTCATTCGAAAGCCAATTAATTATTTTGTATTATATTATAGTATTTTATTGTTTACAAACAATTGAGAAATCAAAAAGAATATCGAAAACAAATGAATTTATTTATAGTATTGTACTCATGCTTCATATTAAAGCGTAACTAAAATACATACAAATAATTAATTTGATATTATTAATATTTTTAATTTAAAGATATTCTTTCAACTCCGATTACACTTTTTCTGTGAATTTCTGTATGCCAATAAACAAGTTTGCCATTCAGTTAAACAAAATATTATGCGATTTTTTTTTTTGTTTTTGCTATGACTAAAATATAATTTGTAACTAAGCGATCTAAATAATTATTAAGATGCATTATTAACACGACGTTTTCAACTTTAGTATCAATTAAATTGCAAACAAGTTTTCTCTTTTTTTTTTAATTAATTCTTTTGATCACTTGCTAAAAGCCGAACACACAAATTCTTATATATTGTACAATATAATACATACATATACATACATATATACCTATTATTTAAGTGAGAATAGAGCAATTTGATAATATTATTATCCAATTAATATTGTTTAGAAGTTATCGTATCTAGTGACTCATACTATTCTATATTCGATTTAATCTAATAAAATTTTTTTAAATTAAATAGTGCAGTTAAAGTTTGGATAACTAATAATCTCAGGTTAACTACAATATTTATTTAAATCCTTTTGTTTATTTATTTAATTGACAAAATTCAATAGAGTCTGCAGTCAATGTCTGTTCTAAATGTACATACATAGCATACAATATGTATGTACATATGTAGGTACGTAGGTACACAAAAGTTTTATTTTCAAAATGTTCATTGGATTTGGGCGGCTTGCTTCACATAAATCTTTCGACACAACACAAAATCTACAATAAATACATCCAAAAAACAAATAAAATATAAAATGTTATGCATATACATATGTATATGTATGTATGTACATATGTAAAATAAAAGAAAACCTTAAAACACGCGCGCGGCACTAGTTAATATAGAAATTAAGAAATTCTCGTATGCCTTGGATGATGATTTGATTTGATTTTTGGCATTGACGTCACAAAATCGCATGGTACATTTATGCGGTGATGTCTCAAAAAGAATTTTGTTGCGTTTCTGTCAAGATAACATGGTAGAAAAACTAATATTGGGTCAGAATTGTGCTCTGCTGAATCATTTTTTGTTTTGTTTTGTTTGTTTGTTGTTGTTCTTTTGTTTTTAACAAAAAATCATAATGCAAAAATAAAAATATTCATAATCAAAAATAAGGAAGAACTTGTAATCAATTCAAACTTTTGTATACTACTAGTATATACACACATACATACACATACATATATACATTATATTGTGTATATATAAGGAATTAATCTGTCCACCTTCCAGACGGAGATTAAGTTCAGACTCTGAGTCACATGGCTCGGGCACACGAGCATCGATCAATGTTTATCAATAATAATATATATAATATAATATATATATAGTATGTATATATGATGATGTACTTACTGTATACATATATTCTTCGATCAGCCTAATTGATTAATTGCTGCTGGTCATTTACTTTAATTCCCTTGACTTGTAATACAATTAATGCATCCACATGCGGGTCCAAGTCGACATCTCTTTTCATATTTTCAATTTATCATATTATATCATATGTGAATACTATATATCGTATATCGTATATTGTAAATCATATAACAACTTTCTTGCTTGTCATTTATCAATATCTCCAGTTCTCCCTGCCTCCTTCCTCTTGCTCTCTCTCTCTCTTTCTCTTTTATGTCACATGGTTCAAGTGCAATTGTGATTGCGCAGTTTCAGATATACATATACATACAATACAATATACTATTGTCATGAAATTATATGTACATACATACCATATACAATATATAGTTCCTTAGATTTGTTTGTTTTTTTTTAATAAATCAAACATCAAGGTCATTGTACCCCAGAATTTGTTGCAAACACAATAATAAACACAAAAAATTCCATCTTCAAGTGACGATTCAATGCTTATCAGCTGCTGGTTATATTTATTATGATTATTATTATTATTATTATTCTTAATATTATAGCATTATTATTTAATTTTAATTTATTTTTACTTTTTTTGTTGTGGTTGTGGGTGATTTTGTTGTTGTCTCTTGAGACCCGGAAGGGGCTCTCACCCAACTCGCAACTCCCAACTCCCAATGCCCAAAGGCATCTGTATGTCAACAAATAACAATAACAATAATATTATCATTAACAAAAGAATGTTAAAAAAACAAAAAAAAAAAAAAAAACGACAACAATAGCAAAAAATAAATACATTCTGTACAGTTGCATCTACGATTGAACGCCCATTCGGATTTGTTGGATTTGTTCGATTTGTTATCTTTGAAACTCATTTGCATTACACATTCGAGATAAATTGAATATTAATTTAAATAATATTGTGCATACATACACATAGACATACACATAGACATATATACATACAATGAAATATTTAAAATTCGATACGAATTATCTTTACATATTGGATTTTCCATATGACATATATTTCACTATAAAATTAAATTAAATTTTTTTATATTTTAAAAATTTGTCTTTCACTTACATACGTGTAATTGAATTTTTTAAAGAAGTTTCAATAAATAATATCCAAGCCCTTTTTGAAATTAAAATAATGTAATTTAGTTAATATTTTTTACCTAAAATAAAAAAATATTTAAACTTTTAAACGATCAGTTTCCATTAACAATTTTGCATGAAGTTTGATTGTGGCGCGTCTCGCATAACTAGGCAACAAAAATACAAAAAAAAAAAAAAACAAACAAAACAATAACAAAAGAGTAAAAATCAACAACAATAACAAGAACAATAACAAAAAGATCATCGGCGCAATCGGTCAACGGTGTTCGTAAGCGGGCTTATCAGCCTAGGCTTCGTTCGTTCGTACCGTGTTCCAATACCACATCGTTTCGCTGTTACAGCTACTGTTGCTGTTACTGTTAGTATCAGTGTTAGTGTTAATGTTAATTCCAGTGGTATTGGTGTTATTGATGGTGCGTACTTCGCGTTCGCTACCGGCTCAGAGTTATTTTGGCTTGATGTATTTAAAAGCGCGCGCGTAACGCGTCTCAGATACTTTTCACCGTTTGGCGCGTTCGAACGTTTAACGAGATCGCTTTCGCTAACCAAAATACAAAGCTCAATATACATAACATTAAACGAAATTAAATAAACAAATAGTTAAATATTTATATAAATAATAACACACACAAAGAAAAAAAAATAATAATAATAATACAAAATCACAAATATTGTTACCCGTCTGCGTTTTGATTCAATTTCATAACTGATTTGCTGTGCGGTTTGTTTGTGTTTTTTTTTTACGAAAACAAAAACAAAAAGATTAAAGGAAACAATTTAATTGCTCATTTCGTTATTGTTGGTATTGTTGTTATAATTTTTTTCTGTTCTCTAACAAATGCGATTTGTTGTTGTGCCGCTGAGCCGACGGTTTACAATTGAAAGTTATTAATGTTGTCGCTAGCTAAATTGAAGCTACAATCCAAACTAAGAACAAGAACAAGAACTATCCACAATATATTCCAATACAATAAACACAAAAAACATTCGCCACATAGTTGACAAAAAAAAAAAAAATAATAATACATACATATTATATTACAAAATAGAAAATACGCTTACGATATAAGCAAAACAGGAAAATTATAAATAAATTGCATTAATTATAATTAAATATTAGATTACGTATTTATCATAATAAGAAACACAAATAAGTGGCAAGTGCAGCTAAATACAATAAAAACAAAATAAAAAAAAAATTAATAATAATAAAAAACAACGAATATTTAAGAAAAAAACACACACAATCCTTCAATTGTATTTTATCGTTAAAAACAAACAAATTAAAAAATTAAAAAATTGAAACAATAAGAATTCATAACAAAAATAAAAACAAAAAGTTGTAAGCTGAAAAGAGAACAAGTGTGACACGAATTTGAGAATCATTGCAGCAGGTAAACGAAAAATACAATAAATAAATAAATGAATAAACAATCATAAAAACAAATTAGAACGAAAACTGTACAAAAATGTGTTTTCCACACGAAACGCGGTAAAACCAAATTTCGAATTGTAACTGATCAAAAGAAATCGAAGCCAAGAGGCCACTTTGATTCGTTATTAACTACAAATTATTAAAAATAGTGTGTATTGTATGTAATTCGAATATTCATACCATATACGTGTACATACATACGTATCGAATTTCAATATTCGTTTGATTACAAAATAAAAAGACAAACATTAGATACTTTTCATAATTGAAATCGGATGTTGATATCAAAAAAGGGAACATAAGCTTTTTATTTCTTTGTTTTTTTTCTGTGGTTTGCAGTTTCTTTATTTTCGGTTTTGATTTTATTTATTTATTTATTTGTTTTTATTTCGTTTTGTTGATATTGTATAACGGTACCGGCCCGTAAAGTTAAACAAAATCCATAAGCAATTTATTTCATATTCGTACAATAATAGCTACTGTTTTTGCTGTTTTTTTTTTATTTCCTCCGTTTTATTTGTTTGTTTTGTTTTGTTTTGTTTTGTTTTGTTTTTTGCAAAGCTTCACTTTCAGTTGTTAATTAGTTTAAGATATGCAAAGTTGCAAAAAACATGCTACGCCATATAAAGAAGGCAATCCCCCATTTCCAATACACCACATGCATACATATGTACATACATTTATACATACATACATACATACATACATATACATGCTCATACCGCATACCGCATGCCGCATGCCGCGCCTGCCCAATCTAAATCACAAACAGAAACACAGCTCCAACACCTTCCCCTCTCTCTCTCTCTCTCCCAACATCCTCTTCAAAAAAAATCACACACTCTCTCGCTCTACACATGCATGTATGTACATATGCATGTACATACACACGTACACATAATATAATGTATATATATATATAGTATAATCATTCTCAGTCAGCCATTTAGCTACAGTTGACATTGAAGCCAATTCGAGTCCGAGTCCGAGTCTCGGATTGATTCTAAGCTCAGTCAATTGTACATATATACATACATACATATGTATGTAGATAAAAATGTACGTATACGTACATATGTGTGTACACACTTATGTATGCGTATGTTTTCCTATAGCAAATACAAAGCGTTAAGAGTTAATAATGCGCGATCGCGATCATAAATAAATAAACTGGAACCTCATATCATTTCCATAATTTGTTGGCGTGCTTATCTCTCCACCTTTCCTCCCTCTCTCTCTCTCTCTCTCTCTCTCTCTCTCTCTCTCTTTGTCGCTCCTTACTCTCTAAAATATCTTGACCATAACATACATCTTAGCTAAACACTTGCATTTGCCCGATGCACGGTACCAAGGTACCAAGGCCACCGTCGGGGGCTGAGGGCGTGGCGTGGCATGGCATGGCGTGGGGCAGGGAAACTGATGAAGGGTCACATTGTGGAAAGCTTCCGCTTAGGCACAGAGGTCAAAACGATTGAGTGGAGATTGATTGTCTAGATATATAATATATGTTATATGTACATAGGATATTTTATAATTGTATTGTTTATCGAATCTACAATAATTAATTCATATTGTTCATTTATTTAACATGTCCATTGATTGTTAATTGGCATAAAATAGCAATTTGAATATATTGTAAATTGTAAACAAAAACAAAAAACAAAAACAAAACTGAAAATGAAAATGAAAAAAAAAATTATAATGATGCATGATTAGTTTTTAATTTAGAATTTAATTATTCAGCATACAGCTTTCGATATCTCTCTCACTCTCACACCGTCGTTCTCCCTCTCGCTCACTCTTTCGCTATAGACTTGTGAAAGCTCGTTTGATATATATATATATAAAAATATTTTTTTTTTTTTGCAACGGTTTTCGGTTTCGGTTACGGTTCCTGTTCTC
This sequence comes from Mulgravea parasiatica, assembly GCA_037075045.1. Lineage (NCBI taxonomy): Eukaryota > Metazoa > Arthropoda > Insecta > Diptera > Drosophilidae > Mulgravea > Mulgravea parasiatica. The sequence goes on from JBAMCR010000113.1 coordinate 45,346, forward strand.
CTTCGTATCACATGTTTGTTATCTTGTCAGGTTCAATGTAAAACAATCTGATGGATATACATACACATGTATATATTATATATACATACATATGTGCATAATTGTTGTTGTTGTTTTTATATTATTGTTGTTGTTGTTGTTATCGTTCTTATTCTTTTTAATAGATATAAATTAAGTGAAAGATTGCCGCTGTGTTTGCGCACAAAATAAATCATTAGATTGATAGAAAAGAAAACACGCAACTTGTAACAGCAACAACAACAACAACAGCAATAGCAACATCAGCAATAACAACAACAATGGCGGGAAATGTTAATCAACATCGTAGCGTCCGCCATTTCCAGTGACATTGTTAATTAGCGATCAGCTGACAAATAGCAAACTCCTGTCCAAATTATTGCCATAAACAACATACTTACCCCCACTTGATATAAAAAAAAAACACTATTATAGCACACACATACGTATGTTAACAGGTGTACGTACACATACACATACATGTATTCGATATATTTGCGATTATTTGATTAGCAACAAACTTACATTTATTTGTTATTCATAAACAAACAAGTTTGTTCGCTCGCCTTGAGGCGTTTCAAAATGCAAAAATCATATTGCATTCGCATTAAAAAAAATTTAAAAAAATTAACAAAACACAAGCAAAAAAAAGAAAAAGTCATTTAACAGCGCTGTTAACATACTACTATAAATATTTCATACATACACGTATACCCTGTAATCCAGTTCCATTGATGATCACTGCAAATCCGTTAATATTAAAATTGATGACAAATTCATAAAATAAAAAATTGTTGATTTCTTGTGAATTCCTTGAAAATTCTTTTAAATAAATAGCATTGTTAGCATACATTTAACAGATTTAACAAAAGATTTTTTTTTTTTTTTTTAAAAAAGAAAAACAAAGATAAAGCCTTTATCTATAAATATGCGTGCATTAATATATTGTCTTTGTATGCTAAAAAATTAAATAAATATCGATTAATAAATACTCAAATTATACTCGAAAACACTTTAAAGATCGGGGAAGTACTCGAGCTCTGCATACACGTGATATACATATAAATGTATGCACATGTGTATGTATGTGTGCAAGTATTTAAGTAAATATTTAAAGGCTTATTTGTTTACAGGGTGTTTTCTAGTCAAGCTACGAGTATATATTCCATTTGATAAACACATTTCGCTTCTCATGTGTTTTGTTTTTAATAATATATTTGATTTAGATTTTGGTGTTTTTTATTTATATGTGTTTTGTTTATTTATTTATTTATTTTTATTTATTTTTTGGTGTTAAATAAAATGCGCCCCATACAATTAGCAATTATCAAATTACAATTACAATTAATGATTAAAGCGGCAATGGTTGGCTTAATTCCTTGATTGTTATTATACTCGTGCAGGCGTATTTGCACGCCTTCGGCTTTTGGTTAATTCACTTGGCTATTTTCGGGCATTCCATATAATTTTTTATTAAACAATTAGGGCGTTGTGTGACCGCGCGTTGCGAACTTGTTTGTGCCGTCAATTAGATGCTCTATGGCCACATTCAGGCGTCGATCATCATCATTGTCGCATGTGCCACAAAAATATGCATGTTCGTTTGTTTGTTTTTGTTTTTGTTTTTGTTTTTATTTTTGTTCTTTTTTTCCTTCTCTCTTTTTTACTATTATTATTTATTTTTCTATTTTGTACTTGTTTTTCATTCTGTTTTTTTTTTTTGTTCAATTCAATTTTTCTGTGAGTGTTTTTTTTTTTTTTGTTTTGTTTTATTTTGTATTTGTATTCCATTTATTCATATTCCTCAATTACACTTTAATGGGCTATTAATTTAGATGCCCAATTGAACGATCGGGCAATCGGGCGTGGGGTCGATTCGCGTTGGTCCATAGCGCTTATTGGCTCATTGGCTCATGGCTCATGGCTCACTGGCTCACTGGCTAGTTGTCGCGTATTCGCCTTCAAATGTAAAAATAAAATTTTTGTTCTTTTTCCTTTTTTTTTTGTGGAAATGCTTGGAAAAACTCTTGAGCTTTTCTTTTTTAATTAGCCATAAATTTAAATTATCGTTAATGGTATAGAATATAAATAAAAAATAAGTTATGAAAATACGTTTTACATTGCCAAAATGTTGGGAAATTCAATAAGTAGGAAAAGGGGGTAGAGGGGGGGATCATTTTGAAATTTTGTGCTCTTATTTTTTGCTTGAGATATCATTTTTACTTAAGACTATGCAAAATATTTAAAAGGCAATTATTTAATGTATTGTTTTTTGATCTTCTCTCTTTACAGATCGCTAAAGGGCTAAATCAACCCCAGCACAACTGTACTTTTCTAAGCAAAGCAGCTTGGTAAAGTCGCAGATAAATTTAAATCAATAAAACTACATCGAAAAGACAATTAAATTTTTTCCCTTTTGCTACGCGCACAAAAAGCAACAAGAAACTTGAACTATAGAATGGTAGAAGGTGATTCTCCAAAAAGTAAAAGCGAAAGTAAGTAAACTGAAAGAACTAAACAAAAATCGATACCCATTAAAATATCCTTTACACATACACCACACATACACACATGAGTATATTCAACATTCTTAAATTGCTTCCATTTTCGTTAATCAAAAACTAAAAAATTGATTTTTTGTTTTTTTGTAATTATCTGACAATAATATTATTATACTTAAATGGAATAGTCTGAATTGAATTTAATATGTTTAACTATTATATAGATATATATTAATTGATTAATTGATTGATTGATTGATTGAAATGTCTTCTGTTTTCTATTAATATAGCCTATAATGTAGAAGCTGGCCTACAACCGAACTACAATCAGAATAACGCAGCAGCCGCTGGCAACGCAGCTAGCAATCCAAATAATTCAATAAGCCTAACCGGTTTGAATACAAGTAGCAATTCATCGCATATTGATAACCGTGCGATCATTCAGCCGTATTCACTGGGCACAGGCGCCAAACAGCCGGAGTATCAATTTGCGGCAGACAATCGCGGCTACGAGCCGGAGCCGAATGCAATCAATGGAAAGCAGCAGGACGTAGAACGTATCGCTGGCGGCGGTGGTAACGGCGATAGCAGCTCCGATGATGGGGGTAAAAAGAGTAAAAAGCCGCTGCCACCGACCCGTCCCATAGTCGCCAACTTTGAGCGGGCCATCGAGCTGTGCGATTATGGCAAATTCCATTATATACTATTGGCCATTTGCGGCCTGGTCAGCACATCGGAGGAAATGGACGTCATATCCATGTCGTTCATATTACCATCGGCACAATGTGATTTGGAATTGAATACCGAAACAAAAGGATGGCTCAATTCAATCATATTCATTGGCATGATGGTCGGCGCCTATTTCTGGGGCAGCATCGCCGACAGTTTTGGACGCAAAAAGATCCTCATTGTCATCTCGTTTATGAACGCCTTTTGTATAGTCGCCTCGTCGTTTTCGCAATCCTATGGCTACTTCATGTTCTTTCGCTTTCTCAATGGCGCAGCGTAAGTATATACATACATACATACACACAATACACATATACATACACATATATACAACGACTAATTTAATTAATCTCATGAAAATGTGAAACATTGTCAAACTACTCAAATACAAAGATGATACGGGCGAAAAATGAAATTGACCAACAATAACAATAACAATAGCAGAAATAAGAGATACATATACACACATACGTACATATGTACATACATCATACATATATGTACATATATATGTATATACATATGAATAAAATGCAAATGCGTACTTTTCATACTTACGATGTTCTTATGAAAATCCATATTAAATCAATTAATATACATACATATATATCTGTATGTATGTATGTATGTATGTGGGTATTTGATAAACATGTCGAAAATGCGTAGCAGTATGTACTATTTGTTTATATTTCAGTAGACTCATGAATCAAAAATAATGTATGTACTTATGACACTTTTCAATATTCACCCATTGAGTATGTTCAGTTTTGTTTTCCTTTTAACACTGATCCCAGTGATATCACAACAAATATTTACGTACATACATACATGCATGCATACATACAATATGTATTGAACTAATGTATGTATATATTTATGCATATATATGTATGTACATCACCTCATCATCTGTTGGTCTGAATGGTTCGTGCAATGTTCACAATTTGTTGATCGAATGACACACGGCATGGCATGGACCGGGAATTCGGGGGCCAAAGTGTTAATTCAATTAACTTGGTTATAAATAACAACAAAATATTTGAGCCGCAATATCGTGACTGTTTATGCTAATTAAGAGTCTTGCCAGTTATATCGATCTTATGTACATACATACATACATTTACCAACAAGTATTAATGTATCTATGTGTATACATATTTGTATCTATATTTCATATACATATATGTATGTACAAACACATACATTTATGAGGGACATTTGAGGAGCAAGCGTATCTTTATTAATTAGTTAGTTTGTCCAATGATCTTATTATTGAAAATATTTCAAATCTAAAAACAGAAATCTAGGAATTCTTTTTCTTACTTAACTTTTCAAACAGCCCTCGCATATAATTAAATTATTATTGTTAGAGGTTGCATATCAATTCGTGCAGTTTATATGAATTGCAAGAAAATGAAGAAAGAAACAAAAAAAATAGTAACACCAAAAATTTTGGGGAAATCTCAATATTTTGGCCTTTTCGGCCCAATGACTCATAATATTATTTTTTAGCCGCCTTTCTCCCCGACCGCCCCTGGGCTCTAGCATTAACATAGTGCGAGGTATTGATAACGTTCATTAGTTTTGCCAATCGTTTGCTAATTGTTAACGTGAATTGAAACTGGTCATCATCGCTGATTTTACACAACACAACAAAACACAACACAACACAACACTAGACAACACAACATTAAACGGCGACCATGAATCAATGTCTGTCCGTCACGTTTTGTTAGTTGTTTTTGTGTTTTTTCATCTTTCTTTTTTTTTTTTTAAATACAGTCTACAACTTAGCTAACTGCTATGAAACTGCTCGAACCGCGTTAACTTATTAATGAAAATTATAGAATATATAAATTTAAAATTATTAGGTTATCTTACATAATAAATTTTTGCAAAACTTGTAAATTAATTAACATTTTTTTTCTCTCTCATTTTTTATTTTTATATTTTATACAGGCTGGGCGGCAGTGGTCCTGTCATCTGGTCGTATTTCGCCGAATTCCAACCGAAATCGAAACGCGGCTCCATGCTTAGCTTCATGGCTGCCTTCTGGACCTTTGGTAATCTATTTGTAGCCGGCTTGGCCTGGCTTATCATTCCCAGAGAGATTGGCATTACGTCAACATATTTTACCTATAACTCGTGGCGTATATTTTTGCTGGTCTGCTCGTTCCCATCATTTCTGGTCGGATTTTTGTTATTCTATTTGCCCGAATCACCCAAATTTCTGTTGACGCGCGGCAAAAAGGACAAAGCGTTGGCCATCTTTCGCGGCATCTTTGTAACGAACACACGGAAAAGTCCAGATGAATATATGGTCTACGATCTGGAGGTCGATGAAAAATTAGTCACCGAAAGTGCCCAGGGTATTAAGGGCAAATATAAGCGTATGATCGGCGGTATGGTAGATCACAGTCGTGACCTATTCAAGTCACCAATATTGAGATTTACAATCGTTTCGATCACCATCAATTTTACATTCCACATTGGCTACTATGGCCTGATGATGTGGTTCCCGGAGGTATTCAATCGCTATGAGGAGTTCGAAAAACAGAATCCCGATCAGCAATCCGATATCTGCAGTGTTACCAAATTTGTCGTCGATAAAAATAATGAACAAATGCACATAACAAATGCCACATGCGTGTCGGATATACCGCCATCGGTATTTATGGAATCACTGATAACGCTGGCATCCGCCCTGCCCGCCAATTTGTTTGCAATTTTGGGCATGGATATGTTGGGTAGACGATTCTTTTTAATTGCCGGCACAATGACCGCTGGCATATGCTCTGCCCTTATGTATCTGGTGCGTAGCTCCCTGCAAAATCTCATTGTTTCGGCTGTATTCAGTGGCGCTATATCTGCGGCAAATGCGGCACTTGATTGCCTTATCACCGAAGTATTCCCAACGAAATTGCGTGCCACTGGCGTTGCCATATCGATGGTGGCCGCACGTCTTGGTGGCATCATTGGTAACATTGTGATCGCCCAGCTGCTGGATCGATACTGCACGGCGCCAACGTTTATCGTTGCCGGACTTCTCATAGGTGGCGGTCTCATGTGCTTGTTGCTGCCAAATACGACGCGGAAGGAGCTCAATTAATAGCTGTATGTTACATCCTCAACAAAAATCACAAATAAATAAATAATTAAAGGAAAAACAAAGCAATGCAAACAACAGCTAAAAAATCCCCAACCCCAACTTCTGTCAAAATCTATTTCAAAAAATCAACACACACTTGTGAAAATGTATTTAAAAAAAAATCCACAAATCTATCTAACCCACAATGTATTTATCTGTCTATATAGTATCTATCTATCTATCTATCTGTCTTCAACATTTGACCGCAATAGCCTCCACCACCCCCCCGGCAACCACTTCACAGATCCGACTAATCCAACCAGCGCGTATTGCTTTGCACGTGTGTATGTATACATACATATTCACATGTGCATACGTACATATGTATGTATAGTGTGCCTTACATTATACGGATTACAATTTACGATCTTTGAATCGTCAGTAATTATGTTTAATAATAACGATTACGATATGTCTTTTTTTTGTCTAGATTTTAAGTACACTAAATGTAAATTTTGTTTTTCTTCAAAATTTATAATTTTTTTCGTTTTGTTTATTGTAAAAAAAAAAGAAAAAAGCCAGCGTGAAGATATATGCATATAGCCGATCTAGCAACACTTTATGTGTGATATGTTATTTTGCTATTTTGTTAATATTGTTAACAATATTATTGATATATTCATATAAGTTTTGAAATTACAGAAATGAGTACAAAAAAACATAAAACATGCTAAAATTAACTTTCTTTCATATTTAACTTTGTTTTTCTTCTTAATTTGTTTTTGTTTGGCAAGCGCCGGCGCCGGCTACAGCAGCAGCATTAACTAACTACATGCATATATGCATACATACATATATATTAAAATCAGGTTGAAGATCGGCTATAAAATCATAAAATCAGTTGAAAATGTAATGCAAGTTATTAAAAATGGTTCAAGCAGGGAGCAAAGTGAGAGCAGCAACGCCTGCTGGCAGTTATTGTTGTGCTAATTATTATTATTATAATTATCATTATAATAACGATTATTATCATTATGACTATTATTACTATTATTATTGTTGTTGCTATTATTATGCATGTTACATAATAATAATAGTACATTTACACATAAATAAATATACAATTAACGAAAATCAATCAAACATATAATATTCTTATGTAACTATATAAATAAATACTACTCGTATTATTATAACTATGATTATTATTGATTTTATTCCTTTGTTTTTTTTTTTTTTTTTTTTTTTTTTGTATCGTTATTTAGGGAAAAGCACAGGCAGAAAACAAAATAAAAATATTGAAATATTGTATTTGTACATTTTAGTTACATACATATTTTATAAAACGTTATTCTATTGTATTACATTAAAGCAATCAAATCATATAAACAAAACCCCAATACAAAATAAACACTATTAGAACAAAAAAAACAAACATAAGTTGTTTTTCTTTTATTCAATAATTCCACACTTCTACAATTTTTCAGGAACAATTTAATATTTATTTCTTTGTCATCGACGAGTATATTATTTCGCTCAAGCATGCAATGGTCGCATATAACAGAATTATATTTTTCTAATTATTTTTTTTTTAGAAAAATATTAATATAATTTTTTTAAATATATAGTTCCTCTATTTAGAGTTCAGATGATAATTCATCTTACTTTTTAAACGAATATCGTAACATACTTAGCGCCATCTATCGGACACCAGAATTTGTTGCTTATGTTCGAAGAAGAGTCAAATTTTAATTATCCAAAGCTAACAATCTTCAATCAACAATAAAATTACAAAATTTTCTTTTAGGTTCGAATCGTTAACAAAGTAAACTCATACTAGTGCAAACCATTAAATGGCAATGATTGAATATTGCACACAAAAAGCTCGAAAAATATTCCAGCGGACCAAATTGAAATTAATATTTCTAATTCTCATATTCCTCTAAGCGATATTGTGTCTCCTTCTTTTTTGATGTCAGCTTCGCAGTCTTTCAACCAGCTACGCAAGTGCCGAGAGCTTTCGTTCCCCTCCCCGGCTGTTACCATTGGATGTGCTCAGTCTTATGGGCGCAGCTTTTACTTGGACAGGCCAGAACAGAACTCTGTCTTAAGACCCGGAAAAACTTATGAAAAGTACTAGTATTATTGGCGAAATATCGAAAGAAAACAAAACTAACAACTGACTACCGAAACTTTGAGAAGTGAAAGAAAAGATTTAAAATCCAATCTTACCTCAAAACGAGGCAAGACCATGCAGCTTAGTAAGCAGAAAATTTATGTTTTTATTATTTATTTATATTTTATTATTATTATTGTTATTATTTTAAATTAATTAATCATTAAACGAAGAGATTGTAAGCGATCCGTAATCGATTCGGTACGTAAGCGGATTCAACACAAATCCACTTGGGTTGGTCCGTGATGGTTTTCAAGATTTAAAACATTTTTGAGTTGCGAGACTTGTGGCCCAATGGCTTTACACAATTGGAAATTTAACAAATTTGTAATTTTGATTGGGAGGATTCCGTTGATGATACTGATGCTGATGATAATGGAGATACATTTGACATTTTGGAAGATCTTATTCTGTCTTTATATTGGTGAAGAAACTTGTAATTCCTTTAGACTTGGATTATCTTCGAACATTGTTCTTCATTTGGCCACACTTGTTCCCAAAAATCGCAATTTCAAAATTTTGTTAAAACTGGTTAGTTAATGCCATCGGAAAGATTCACTATGACTGCCTTGAAAATTGTGTACTAAAATCATGTCCGGCTGTTGTACTATACAATAACCATATGGGTAGTGTTGATGTCAGATCTGTTAATAGGTAAACAAATCAATTACCGTACAAAAAGTGGTGTATATACTCGTAGTGTGCACATTGTATTTTCATGTATGAGTGTGGCTGTTGTATGTTGTATGGCTGTTGTATTCTATGCTATTCGCTGCTTTACCGCAATGACTTGACTTGCAACAAGAATAAAAAACAGCACATACCACTTCATTATTTTCAAATAGATATTGCCAATGTAGTGCTTCAATCTTGTAGGAAATTTCCTCTAGCACGACTGGGACTCGCGTGATTCGACTCCAGCTGCAGCATTGCCAGCTGTATCCGTCTCATCAACCTTACACTCTAAAAGAATTTATATGCATAGACTTAAACAGTTAACATGTGTTTCACGTTTTAAAGTACCTATAAAACGATAATAAAAACTATCATAAATTGGCAACAATTATATTATTTTTAATACTTACAACCTCAAAATTTAATTCAACTCTAGGTTTATATTTATCTACTAACTTAATCTGTATGATATAATTTTGGCCGGTTTATCCCAATCGCTGAAACAAATATTGAACTGATTTCTAATTCATTTTAATTTTCATTTTAAAATCTTTTTATTCAATTTCAAAATTTTTTTTTTTTAATATAACTTTTAGTATTAACTGTCAAAAGTTTAAGATAAGTGCATGATTAAAGAATTCCCAGTGGATGCAACTTTTCATTAATTTATCCACCACATTCAAAATCGGAATTTATGTGAAAATTTGTGCGTACATACATATAATATTTCTTAACAATGCACTGCAATGCAATGTGGGCCAGAAGTACAAAATTTTGGCCTTCAAATTTTAAACATACATTTAAAATATTTATATAGAATTTTGGATTTTTTTTTCTTTAATTGGACTTTCCTTTTCACCCCTATACCCCATGCAAAAAAAAAAAAAAGGAGCACGCCCTATACTGAAATTTCAAGTGACGATACGTTTATTTTTCTTCATCATATAGCAAAATTGTAAATTTTTAATTAAAATCATAATCAGATCCCGAATCTACATTTTTGCATATGTTTCCTTAACATATTAAATTTTTATTGGTCTGCAGAATCTTACAGATTGTGGAGATCTACTCTATTATATTGAATTACATCAAAATACACAAGATTTTGCATACCTTTACGAATATTTTCCAAATTTACAATTTCATAACACTTGAAAGTATGTACATACCAAAACAAAGCTTTTAAAGGTTATCAATTTTATAAGTCAAGCATGGATTTAATCAGCTGACTTTGATTTCAAGCCAATTTAAAAGAAAAAATTTTAAAAATTTCTTCTCTACGGTTTTATCCATCTGGTTAATATATAAAATGTAAAAAAAACGGAGTTATGATTTTTAAACCTTTGAAAAAAATTGAATTTTTACCAAAATTTCGAACTTCTGATCCATAGAGCAATGTAAGTATTCATTTCTTCGATTTCCTCCACCCCTTTATAGAGTATAATCCCAGCTCCAAGATAAAGGTTACCAGAGAAATTCCAATGCATGCCAAATACAACATCCAGATATAGTAAAAATCATTCCATTCAATAAAATAATTGAATTTGATAGTTCCGTAGGGTAACACACGTATTTTACCAACATCAACTAAATTGTCCAAGTTTCTCTGAAACCAAAACTCATATAATCCACTGCAATGAGTATATAGAATAAATTGGTTGAGGGCCTCTTTGAAGATTGAATTGTTGGACAACGGGAAACTATAAGGCGCAATCGAACCGGAGTAAAATTTGTCGGAAAGACGAAAAGCCATTCGTGGCTGTCTACTAAATTGCCGTTCTACAACGGACCACATCGTATTGGTGATTTGATAGCCATATGATACATTCAGTTGATTTCGTATGTCACGGAAAGCTGAACTGTTCACAAACTCATAAACATCCACATTTTTAGTAAAAGTATCGTTGCCGATGACTTCAATGACTGAGGTTTTGTATTCATTGTTTGAAAGTATCTTTAACCCAGCGTTACGCAGATCTTCATAGTTCTCAATTGTTGGTTCCCTGGGTGGATGTACTAGCAGCATGTTGAGATGAGCGCTGTGTAGGTTACAGGAGAGAAACCCAAATATGAAAAGCAACAAATAGATTAACCTTAGCTTGGTGGAGTGTCCTTGCCGCAGCACAATCGATTGGGAGAGCATGGCCCTCAGCACAGGATCGAGCAACATTTGAAGGCAGCGTCCACTAGGATTCAATCTCAATTCCAATCGATGGGCATTGAGGAGCAGTACAGCAATCATTAACATACCAGTTAAAGTGAGGATGAATTGCAAGTTATTTACACCAGACACAATGAGCAAGGAACGTTTAATTTCCGGTTCGACAGGCAACATTAAATACCATCTGAATATTTCTAAAGTACTGCTGGACTGTTTGCAAGAGTATACTAAGTCCACAGGTATATCCACTTCTCCGTTTTCCAACAACGATTTTATCATTGGCGATGAAATGTCAGTCGAATTCAAGGGAACCATATCCCAACGAACTGTTAAAGTTGCATTTAAACTCCTGGCAAAATTAATCAAAAATGAGAACAAATAACCTATTATCCGTCGATTACCAGCTTCATCCATGAATGTGTTTACTCCTGGCATTTTGTTAGCTGGCATCGTGTTTATAGGATGACCTCCCATATCGAGAAGTTGTGGCTCAAAGTATCGATTTATTTGGTTAATGCGACGTTTGAATAATTTGAATTCTGGAAAGGCACGATAGCTGTAAACGTATTCCTGATTGCCATCAATCAAAGCCAACACATTCAGCA
>JBAMCR010000114.1:0-56855 GCA_037075045.1 Mulgravea parasiatica
TAAATAGAGAGAGTTGGTGTAGAGATGTGAAGCATATACAAGCAGCGCTAGAAACACATACACACACACACACACACACACACACACACACACACACACATACATACACACACACACACATGCAACAACAAACTATCGCCCTTTTTGCACAACACAATTCCTTGGGAGTTGCTGTTGCAGTTACTATTATTGTTGTTCTTCATATTATATTATAATTTTATTAGTATTATTATGATTATTACAATAATATTTTTACTACATTATTATTATTAAGTTAATAATATTAACACAACTTTATACAGAACTACGTATTAGCCTAATAAAAAATATATTGCATATTACAATACAATAAATTAATAGTTTATAAAACAATTGAAACTATCATTAAAGGAAATACTTGAAATTTAAAAGCTTTTTAGACAATTTCAGTCTTTTATTTGTTCAAATAAATCAAAAAAAAAAATATTAAAACATAAAACAAATAATTTTGTTTCTTCATATCAAAATTAAATATTCAAAAATTGTATTGTATGTTTTCACTTTAGATAGAATATCTCAAGTTTCCTTTAACCCCTTGACTTTTCAAGTTTTGGCACATTTTTTGATTTGTGCTTACTTTGCGCTGTTGCCTTTTGTCACATTTTGCTCAACTTTTGCAACGTTGCCAAATTATTGCAAATATTTTCCATCTTTGACATTTTGACAACAGCAACAATTTTATGATCTTAACAGGAACTGCACATGACAGCAGCTGCTTCCATGTATTAGTTATTAGTATGATTGTATGTGCAATTGTTGCTAACATTTTAACGGAAATTTATACATCAATTATTTTAAGGCTAATGCTGTTTTTTCTGTTTTTTTTTTTTTTATTTAAATCCGAATGCTTAACATTAAATGACCTCAGGGTAAATACCATGGTAAGAATATTATTGGATTTTCAAAAAATTTAAATATTTATATTTGTTATTTTCATAATATAATTTATTTAATTATAAATATAAAAGAACATCGGAAATCTTAATTAAAATAAATGCTTTATTTTTATTATCATATTTATTATTTATTTTAATATTGAAAATTTAAATTATGTTAACGGTTAACGGTTTTTTTTTTGTTTTTGCTTTTTGTAACAGTGTGCGTACGAGTGGGCGTGGCGTAGAGGAGTACGCGTGCTAATTACTTATCTGAGCAAGAGCTTTGGGGAAATGATTTTAAAGCAATCTGAGCACAGTTTAGCAGGCACTTAAGCCGTTGCCTTTGCAGACGCCATTTTGTAATTAGCCGCATTACAAGCTGCACTTAGAGAACGAGATAGGCGGATAGAGATAGCAGAGAGAGAGAGAGACGGAGAAAGAGATTTTTGCAGTTAGTTTATATGTTAATGAGTTTTCTTGCCCTTTGTCTTATCTCTCAAGTGGACATGAGAGCGTACAATTGAATCTGAAAGAAGCTTCAGAGCTTTGGCTTGTACCCCCGCCCCTCCCACCCCCTCCCCTCTTCCTCCTTATGTCCTCCTCCTGCCTGGTGGGAGCGGCAAAGTTTCATAATATGCAATATAAGAAAAAGCTGTTGTATGTATGCATGTACGAGTATGTACTATGTGCACGGGGAGAGGAGAGTTGAAGGGAATCGCCGCATTTTGGCAAAGTTCAAATTGCATTTGGCACACCAAAAACAGAAAAATAAAACTGAAAAAATAAAAGCTAAAGCAAAATGCTAAAAAATCAAACAGAATAAATGAATTTCTGCAACGAATCCATAATACCCTTCAAGCTAAATTCAACTAAATATGAAATAAATAAATTAAATTATTAAATTAATAATATTAATATTTTCGTATATAATAAATTTATATTTTTTTTTATTTACTAATTGATTTTTCGGTCTGTTTGGAGTTTTCATGGGTTTTCCCCAATCCCTGCAACAAATCTTGGCATATTTCCCCCAATTATTTCATTATTTCGATATAATTTTTAATTCTAATTTCAGATTTTATTTTTTAATACTTCTGCTTTCAATTTAAATTTAGTTTTAAAATTTAATTTTTATCTTATATTCAATTTGCATTATTAATATTAACTTTAAAATATAATTTATGTCGCTATTTATATATAAATATAAAATACAAATACAAATAATCAAAACGTGAATAGAAAAATGTCAAACTAATTTTAACAATATTATTAATAACATTCAGTTAATTTTTAATTATTTTTTTTTTTTATTATTATTATTTATTTCAAAAATTGTTATATGAAAGTGTTCTAATAAAATTTAATTACTTTTCTTCCTCCAATAAGTTGAAAAGTATAAATTATAAATCTATTATTTAAATTTATCTAGTTTCTTAATACTTTTTTTTAAACATAAAGTTTTTACATTAGTATGTGCCTTTTTCTCATTTTCCCAATTATCCTTTTCGTATTCGATTTTATAGAATTTCTTAAAGCAAAACCAATTAATTCTTTATAAAAAGATGCATTATAATATTAAGTGCAAAGCGTTTAATCTAACCGTGATACCCTCGCTACGAAAGGGTAAAATAACCAAATATTATAAAACGAACTCTGCCGTTATGTGTGTGTAAAAAAGAGAAATGGAGAGAAAAAAAAGTAAACACGGCTAACTGATGTACCATCTCTCTCTCTCTTTCTCTCTCTCTCACACACTTCTCTCTTTCACTCTATGCACATATGTATATGTGATATGTGTGTGTTAGCAATATTTTCTTATCTAAACAATATTTGACGGAGGCCAAAAGCGAAAACGTCCACCCCACTCCCTCTCGCATTCCCTCTCTCTCTCTCTCTCTCTCTCTCTCCAACTCTCTGTCTCTCTTTTTCTTTCTCTTTTCGTTTGAACTGATTGAACAAAGTTTGTTGTCTCTCATTACTGTTGCTTTATATACCCTGTAATCGTTGAACATTTCTAAGATAGGGTTTGATTAAATCCATTCATTTATTATTCTTAAATTCATCCGGTTGGATCTATCGTCAAATTCCGATTCTCCGTTCACTGGAATCCATCTGGACAGAAACTGAAAATTCAATTCTTGTGCAAACGATTTCAAATTTATTTGTTTAAATATTTTGCAATAATAAATAAGGGTAATCAATTTCCAAAAATAAATGAAAACGCTTTTGAGTTTAAAAATTTGCGCAGCTTAACGCGTCGGAAAATGCTACAACAAAAGCTTAAGAGAAAATCGGTAAACAGTTTTCGAGCATTCAATTTGAAGGAGAACTCAGTGTGACCAGATTTGCTAAAAACGTGACATCGCCATTGCTTGCGTGCATGTGTGTGTTAGAACGAGACGGCAAGAAAGTGCCAAAATGTCCACCCAAAATGAACCGTTATATTAAGCTGGAAACGGAAATGCAAAAGAGAAAGAGCAAGTATTGTAAATTTTTCATTTTTTTTTTGTTTTTATTAACTAAAAACTAAGTGTGTTTGTTTTTATGTTTCTTTGTTTTGTTGCTTTGCAGCTGGTAAATTACATTTAAAATTAATAATTTTCATATTTAACATATTTTTTTTTTACTTTTTTCGCTTTGTTTTTGTTTTTATTTTTATTTTTTTTTATATTTTAGGTTTAGTCTGGTTTTCCCCGATAGCAAAAAAGAAAACATTATTTAACAACTTTTTTGTTTTTTTACTTGTTACTAAAAACTAAAATGAATCATTAAATGAATTATAAAAAAAAAACTTTAAAGCGCTACACCTCAACAGAACGAGTTGTTACTCGCTACTCGTTACTTTTGACTCGTTAGATTTTGTTTTCCTTTTTGCTGCTGTTCTTAATGCAATTGGTAGAGGGGGAGGGCGGGGGGAGAGGGAGGCAAAATGAAGGTAGCGTATTGTTTCGTTTAATGAGCTAAATGCGTTAAAATCCTTTGTTTTTGTTGTTGGGAAAAAAGCAACATAACATTAAAAATGATAAGCTGACCTTGAATAAACTTTTTGAATTAATTATAGCATATTTAAACAGGGCATGGCAACTTGTGTTATCATTATAAATATTTCTCGTTTTACAGTAATATTTACACTCGAAAAACAATATATGTTATGATTGATTTTAAATATATACGACGATCATTATTATTATTATTATTATTATTATTATTGTTGTTATTATTATTATTATTACTATTATTTACTAATACCGACCGAATATGTTTATATAGAGGACAGTGCGTATTTTACATATTAGATTTGCATTACATTTCTGTTTTCTTCGTACTTTTATTTGGATAAAAACAAAAATTTTTATAATTGATTCGCTGATTTGTTTGCTTCTATTGCCTTTCGTCGCTTCTTGCTGCTGTTGTTGTTGTTGTTTGTTTCTTTGTTTGTTTGTTTGTTTTTTTTTTACTTTCTTGTTTGTTACTCTTGTTGTTGTTGTTGTTTTCTTTTTAGAATTTATACATTTTACATGTGCAATTTTTAACTCGCTTCAACCTCATGATATTAAGTTAAATTTGTCAAAGAAAAAACAAACATTAATATTAATAGTAATAATAATATGTCAGAGTTCAATACAAATCATTAGCTATGATTTGCTTGCTGCAGTTATGTGGATGTGTTTGTATTTGTGTTTGTGTCTGTGTCTGTGTCTGTGTCTGTATCTGTGTCTGTATCTGTATCTGTGTTTGTATCTGTGTTTTGCGTTTAAGTATATACGTTTATAAGGAACACGAATGATGAGTATAACAATGAAATCGCGAATACCAATAATGATAATGATTTTGAATGTTCTGTATGATAATCTTCTGCTTTCTGGTTTCTGTTTTTGCGTCTGTTGCCTATTGCATGCTGCCTTTTAATGTTTTTGCTGTTGTTGTTGTTGTTGTTGCTTTTGCTGACGTTGATGTTGTTGTTGTTGTTGGTATAGTTGTGTTTGTTTTTATAGTTTTGTTTTGTTTTAAAGGTTTTATCCAATGATCAGTCCACAGCCAAGTTTAAAGTTATTTTTAACGTGATTCATACGTCCACTCAACGCAAAGGTGAAGGGCAATGGCTGCAGGCGTTTCTCCAACACGCCCGAAATGTGCCAATTGGAATCAACGGAGCCTGTAAAATATATATTTATATTATTATTAATAAATTTACATGGGTTTAAATTGCAACTAACCTCTGAAAACTAAATCTGCCTTGGGCAAATCAATTTGATAGGCAATTGTGGCAACGGATTCCTGCATGCGTAGACTCGTCTCCACCTCAACACCAATTTGCAGCTGCTCGCTGGCCTTTTGATAGTAGCATAAATGGATTCCACTTGGTCCCAGAGTGCCGGACCACACGGAGTTGGCTGCTGAATAACGTCCCAAGGCTGAAACAATGGCTATCTGACGTCCTGGCACATTTGGTCCATACTGGTAGGCCACTTCGGCTCCAAGTGCCATACGTTGTGTGACAGACTGTAAATACTGGCCCACAATAACACCGGCACCGGTAAATATGCTTGGATTACCCAATGTTAGCGATGCCGTAAAATCATTGCCTCGATAGTCTGTGCTTATCTGTGTAGCCAACACTTTCGAATCCTGAATCTGAAAATCAAGATAAGCGATTGTTAAAATTATGTTTTATTGATAAATATCCGAACATATGAAGTGATTTCTTGTTTAATTTCCCATTTTGTTGATAATTATTTCGGCATAATTTGTTATCCAATATAATTTGAATTGGCTTACCTGCGAGGCAAATTTGCAGCGCAAACGCGATGAGAACTGATGTATAATATTGGCATTTAGATTACCAGCGGGATCAATATCTCCTAATAGTACGGGAAATGCTTCGGTGGGGCTATATTGTTTGGTGCCCACATATGTGGCGCCAAAGCGATAACCGCTTGGCATTGATGGGCTCATGTTGATCGTGTGCGATACCTGAAAGTGATTGCTGAGGCCCTTGTTCAGCATTATTTTGGCGCCCTCAAATGTAATGGCTTGTACATCTGCATATAAAAAAAAAGTAATAAATTCATTAAAAAAAAACGGTTTAGATTTGGATTTTATGGTAATACATAATCATATAAATATACGTGTATATATATAAATATATGTTTGTGATAAAAATGATACCACATAATCAAAGACAAATACATGCATAACGTTGCCAGTGCTGCTAGCTATTGATAACAAGCTAAATCCATGTGCAAAAACAGCTAAATAGCTATAATTTATGTTTTATCTGTTTACTTAATATTTTGTGAATATTGAGATCATTATTTCTACGGTTTTAATTTTTTTTCTTAAATACCAAAAAAATCATGAGAATATCTTTTTCTATATAAATGAACAACTTGAATAGGATAAATAGCTAATAAAACTAGTCTGTTACTGATTTGCTATATTTAAAACTAAAATTTTCCTTTCCAAAAAAATGTGAATCAATTAACTCATAAAAAGAAAATTTAAAAGTTGCCAAAAATTAAGATTTTAAAATGCAAAATATAGCCAAATTTAACGTGAAAAAGAGCTACATTGGCAACACTGAGCAGCACGCAACACAACGCACTACTCACACGCACACACATGCGAATACATATGTATGCTTATATATACATACATATATAGGGCAGCAACCGACCCCCCCTTACATGCTTGTAGGTTATGTCATCAATCGCACTATTGGCATTTCTTATTTTTATTTTTTTTTCGCAAATTTATGAATGAGTTAACATACCTTTGCATTTTCTATGCAATTCCTCAACAGTACCGGGATTCTCCAATGGCGCATCCTTGGCCGTATCGCTTGGATCGAGCGGCACAAGCGGCACAGTTTCTGTTGTAATTGTGGATGGTTCCGGTAATCCCAAGCTGGCAGCCACACTATTGCTGCGTGCCGCTGTTGACTCCAAGCCAGATGATGCCGCTAGCACGTTACCCATTTTCTAAATGTTAAAATATCCTCCACCTTTTCTTTAAATTTAAAAATTTTATACTTATTTCTTTTCTTTATTTAGTGTGTGGCCGACAAAATTTAAAGTGGCACGCGCTGTCTGAGGGTATCTATGTGTTAGATACACTACATAAAAAAAAAAACGAACACTGTTTTCTTGACAAATAACTCGTTGTTCTATGTCTATCGATAGTATAAACACTGACATCGGTATTCAAAATGAGTACTTGTTTAAAATTGGTTTATTTCGAAGCACTTATTAGAACTTCAGGCTTTTATGTGTTTTGTATTATTTAAAAAGAATTTTTAGATATAATAATAACAATAAAAATAAAATAAATCAAAAGCATCGCCGAATAACTATCGATATTTTCTTTGATTATCAGCTGTGCGGATAATCACATGCAGCTGTCAGCATTGCAAGCGTTGCCAGTCCTTGCACAGCTAAGCGGAAATATTTTAAAATGCACCTACCGCTCATATATAATTTAAAGGAAATAACGAAAAACTCAGTCCAATCAATAAAAACGTTTATATTTTAAGTCCAAGTATATGTATCCTTTTTCATACATGTATATATAATATTTATATCGAAATATTTTTGTATAATTAGTGAGAACTGTTCAAAACTCGGCCACAATAAAGCTGGGAGTTATAATTTAGAGTCGAGCTTTGTGGATGACGCTTGGCTCTTGTTTTTTTACGGATTAAAAGCAATTTTTATTAATAAAATAGTCCAAAACATATTGTACTTGAATGATGAGATAGTTCATTGGCCAAAAAGTCATCGTTAACGATGGCAATTGTCGGTTAAATTTCAAAAACAATACGAATTAAAAGCATTAAAAACAAGTCAACAAAAAAATAATGTACATTATCTAAGGACTTAATTGACGCCAACATAATGTACAGTTATTAAAATAATATATATAATTAATTAGTGTGCATATATAAACATATGTATACGTATAAATTATTTTAAAATAAATTGGAAACAAAAACAAATTGAATCACTTGGTTTTTTCACTTCTTTCATTTTGAGGATTATAGAGGCGGAAAATGAATGAAATCAACAGCAGGATGATTTTTCTGGTTCGGCAACAACCAAATTAAAATCAAGACTATTAGGCCGCGCAAAACCAGGCTTGATGCCATCCCAACCATCTTCGGCCTTATATTCACCGGATCGTATACGGGCGTACACCTCCTGCGTAACCATGCGAAAAGCTTCCTCAACATTTGCGCCAGTACGCGCCGATGTTTCAACAAAATGCAATCCATGCGTTTTGGCAAATGTTTGTGCCTCCTCCGTGGAGACCTCGCGATGTCCGCCACCATTGACCAAATCTAATTTACAACCGACTAAAGCAAATACAGGACGATGTGGCTCAATGTGACGCTGCGCTTCCATCATCCATAGCGGTATATGCTCAAAACTGGCATGATTAGATATATCATAGACAAGCAGCACGCCAACTGAATTACGATAATAGGATTTTGTTATCGATCGAAAGCGCTCCTGTCCAGCTGTATCCCATAATTGTAATTTGATTTGTGTGCCATCCTTCATTTCAATTAGACGGGCAAAAAAGTCCACGCCCACTGTTGGATCGGATAGCTAAATGCAAAAGAACCCAAAAATGAATTTATTAATTTCAATTAAAGTCAAGTGAAAAGTTCGCTAGTCGCTTATTCGATACCCTAAAGTGTAAACGGTTCCATATTGGAACTATTGTATATATTAAAAAAATGGCAAATTAATTTGTACGTCATCATAAATCTTAAAAGGGTGTTTTATTTTCGGCGTATTGTCTAAATTTCTTGTTTTTTTTTTTAAATAGGTTTAGCTAAATAAATAGCACAACAAATTTAAATTGTACGCGCGTGAGTGTCAAAGGTTGCCATACTAATTAAATTGTTTTTGCGTGTTTTTTGTTGTTGTTATTGCTGCATTCGCCATTATCAATAGGTGCCACCGACTGCGACGACGACTGCGGCAGCGACAGCGGCAGAGGCTACGACTACGATTCATACTGAAAATTTTATATTTGGCTTTGTTATATTTTTGCGTACATACTATACATGCAATGCATATAGGAAATTTGTTGGATCTAATTATATAATTATTATGTATATAGAATGCACATATTGCTGCATACCTCGGCAAATTTTCCATCTGTGAAGAATTTTAAAAGCGAACTTTTGCCCACTGTGCTGTCCCCGATGAGTATTAAACGAAATTGATAATCAAAAATTGGTTCAACCATTGTGCTGCAGTGCTGTTTGTTGATTTTCTGCTTCCCTCTTTGTTTACTTTTTGTTGTTACCCTGGTACTATTATTATTGTTTTTAATAATACGCAAATTGACTTTTGACTTTGTTCGTTCTCTTCCCCGATTTGACGGTTTTAAAAGAAATATGAATGCACGCTTAATGTATTTTTGTAAGCTATATATATATTTATATATATATATTCTATTTTTTGCTGCTTGTGACTAATAAAAATTATAAATTTATGTTTATTAATATTGAACTTAATTCAACTACACTTGTTTGTTTGTTGTTTTTCTTTTCTTGTCTAACGCAAATTGATATTGTATGTTTGTGTGTGGGTTTAAGGGCTGGCGAAAAATTATCACCAATCAGTACTTGCACACCTAGTGGCAGCACCGAAATTAGATATCGATAGTCAATAGCTTTGTTATGCAACTGTTTAAAATAATAACAATTTTTATTTGAATTTTACGAAAGACTAAGAAATAATTCAATATTTTAAAAAATAACACAATGACATGCAGCAATGTATTTATTATTGAAAATGCTGTTTCCTATGTTATCGATTGTTTTTAATGTGGCTCTGGTCTTGTTTATTTTATTTTCAAACCAAAAATATATCGATATTATTTACACATCACTAAATGTCACATTTGACTTTAGTTCGTTTTGTTTCGGCATTATATTTAGATATTATTAAATTAAGTCTTACACAAATGTACAAGTATAACGTTATTCCAATAAATAGCAACTTTTACGCTTTACAATTTGAAAACGCCACCAAACGCTGTTAAGTAAAGAATATAACACTAAACAACTGGCAGCTAACAAATTTAACCTGCGCTCCAAATTAACAAGACGTGTGTGCACGTTGGGGATTATCGAATAAGCGTAAATCTAATTTTTTTTTTTTTTGTTTTCTTCATTTTGTTTTGCTATAAATATAGATATATAGATATAAATATAAATAAATAAATGTTCAAATTTATACTGCACGACGCCATTGGCTATGTGCGCAATAATGTGCGCGAATTCAGTCTCAATGCGTTGCGTCTTTTACCCCAGCTGCCCCAACTGAGTCCATACGATGTGAGTATCGAAGCTTTAATTAATTTTAATGATACATAATTGAAATTGTTGTTATTCTGTGTGTGCATAGGTGAATCTGGCGCTAAAGGAAAACGAGTTTGTATTCAATTTCCCATTGGATGGCATTATACGCAGCTATGAAACAAATCAATTGGCCTCCAATTCACCTTGCGAGGATGCACGGACCGAGGCAAGCCTTTTATACCGAAATGGCTTCATATGCGGCATCTTCGATGGTCATGGAGGCGCTGCTTGCGGCCAGGTGGTGTCCAAGCGTTTATTACGCTATATCTCGGCGGGCACATTGCCCCGTCAGGTGCTCCGGGAACAGATGAAAGCGGGCTGCACCAGTCAATCGCTACTCAAATGCCACAACGATAATGTGGACTTTGTTCGAGAGATTCGTCCAATCTACGAGAATAGCTTTCAACAGTATATTAAACGTTTAAGCGGCGAACCGCAACGTGATGTTGCCAGCGAATTGCAAGATGCCTTCCTTCAGCTGGACGAGGATTTGGCTGTCGAAGCGCTGGCCACCAACGATGTACGCACCATGGGCGTAGCCTTATCCGGTAAGATATATCCCGTTTTTGCCCTTGTCAAAGGTATAACCATTTAGTTGAGAATTGTGTAACAATCACTTGAAATAATTTAGCCATATTCAAACTCTCCAATTTGTGCCATAATCCGCCAGCGCCATGAATTTTGCATCTTTACGTTTAATCGGTTGGCGGCATCTAAACGTTTTTATGGCTTTGAAATGTTTTCTTATGGTATTTCGAGGTTGTATTAGCTGACATCGTGCTGGGAAAATCATTGAGAATAATTAAGCGTATGACGAATAAAGCATTCCGATCTGAATGGATCGCATTTGACATAGATAATGCGAATCCGAAGGACAACAAGATTTTGAATCATTTTCAAACAACTAAATAATCAATTTGTTTAATTGTTAATTGTTTTAATTTCATCTCGTTGGAACAGGTGCCGTCGCTTGCTTGGTGCATGTGGAGGGTTTGCAGCTGCATGTGGCCAGCACTGGTGATTGCGGTGCCGTGCTTGGCGTTTTGGATCCGGTGACAAATCAATGGCATCCAAAGAAGCTAAACATAGAGCACAATGTGGATAATATTAAAGAGGTGGATCGCATACTCAGCGAACATCCGCAGGAGGAGCGTGAAACTGTGATACGCAATGGACGACTGCTCAGTCAATTGGCGCCGCTGCGCGCCTTTGGCGATTATCGCTATAAATGGCCAGCAGAAACATTGCAACAGAAGGTGGTGCCAATGTTTGGAGAATATGTGATGCCGCCGAATTATTATACACCACCGTACCTGACCGCCAAACCCGATGTACAGCACCATGAGCTATGCGTCAATGATAAATTTCTAGTCATTGCCAGCGATGGACTGTGGGATTTCTTAACGCCCAGCGAGGTTGTCAGTCTCGTGGGGGAGCACATCAATTCAAAGAAAATACTGGAGCCAATGCGTCTGCCAGATGGTAATGTCACATTACAACAAATATCTGAGCAATTAGCTGATCGCAAGTATGCCTCATTATATTTATACTACAATACAATTAATTATGATTAATAAATTTATTATTAATTTATTATTTTTTTTTTAGAGCTGGACTCACCCGTAAACCCGTTGATACGAATGCGGCAACACATTTGATACGCCACGCATTGGGTGCAACAGATTATGGCATAGAGCACTCAAAGATCTCGTATTATCTATCGTTGCCACAAGATGTGGTGCGTCTGTATCGGGATGATATTACCATAACTGTTATCTATTTCAATACGGAGCATATAGCACAACTCAAAAATGAAACTCCATCTCAAACGCAGCTGCAACCGAAACCAAAATCCAAATCCGAACCGCAACCGGCTGCGTGATTTGTTTTTTTAAATTATGCGAAATTATGTGAACCAAATTGGGCGAGAGGCGAAGACAACAAAAAATTCAAATAAAATAAACAAAACGGAAATAAGAAACACAAAAGGAACAAGAAAAAGAAAACCAACAAGACGTTGAAAAGGACACGTCGCCGTGGTCAATTACGGTTCATATTATATTAAATTTCCCATCCTTTGAAGACTACGAAATACTTTGAGTATAAAATATAATCAAGTGTGCGTGTGCATGTGCGTGTGTGTGTGTGTGTGTGCGTATGCTTGCGTGCGTGTTTGCATTAAATGATATTTGTTTTTTTTAGCCCTAAGTTTGTTTTTGTTTAAGTTTTGTTAATACATTTTATATACATCTAATTATTGTTGTTGTTTTGTTATCATCACATTTTCGCTGTTATCCTTCCCCTCGCTTTACCAGGACAACAGCCAAATAAAAAAATAAAAATAAAAAAAAAACTCAAGATGATAACTTATCTATATACATATACATATATACACTTTTCTTACTTTAAAAAAACAAGAAACCAAAAATTATTTTCTTATATTTTATTTTGATTCGGAAATCGAATTTCAAATGGCAAAATTAGTTTTAATTTTGACTTGATTTGACAAGTTTTTACAAATTATAAATCATTTAATGAAATAAATTTATTTATTTATTTAAATTAACGAAAATATTGTTACCAAATTTAGAAAATGCATTAATAAAATATCTTATGAAAATCTGTTTAATTACGACAGTTACAAATTTAGAAATTTTATAATTTTTACATAAGTTCACAAAAAAAAATAAATAAACAAAAATAATTAAAATAAATCAGCTGAGAATCTCATTTCATAAAAAATAAGGCTTCTATTTTTATTTTAAAATAATAAAAAAAAAATCGAACAAGAAAAAAATTAATCAAATATATCTTATAATTATTATAGTAAGGATTTGTTTATTTATATGCCAAACTTACAAAAAAAAAGAAAAGTTTATTATAACTTTATTGTTGCAATCAAATATACACGTTATAAGTTTCATAACAGACTATATCTACAATATATATATACACATGTATCTGGCAAATTAATATAGGAACAATCGGTCAAATTTTCGTATTTTGAAAAAAAAAAAAAGATTTTGTAAAAACAATCAAATTGAGAACCTGAATATGATTTGGATTGAGAATAGATATCTATATAGATAGCTATATATACATATTAATATTAATTTGAGCATAACTGTAATTCTTATTTATATACCTAACAAAAATTGGTGAGTCAATTGTTTATATTTAATCTGAGCGATTTAATAGATTTCGATTAAATCATAGGCATCAAATATATTTATTATTATTTGAAGCTTTATAACAAAAAGACATAGATAGAGTGAGATAGAGATAGAGAGAGAGAGAGAGACTTGAAAATAAATTGTATAAGAACGAGAGATAAAATTAAGATATAAGTACAAACGAAAAAATTGAATATTTAATGAAATTAATGAAAATTGTTTTTTGTTTTTGTAGTTTGTTTTTTGTTTTTGTTTTCTTCGAAAATTAAATTAGTTTATTTTACAAATTATTATTAATTACACGTTGAAGGCCATAGACGCTAAAATGTTTTATTATTTGTTTTTCTGTTTCTATTTATGTTTTAATTTTATATTTTTTATATTTTATGATACGTACATAATACACAAGAGGATTAAGTTTACAGTTAAACAGATTACACAGGTTGTGTGTATACATACATACATAGACTCTATACACTATATAAGCATGAAATTGATTGGGGCCACGGGGGGCGGGGCATGATCTAAAAGCTATAGTAATTATAAAATAAAAAAACACACATAAACAATTCATCTATTTCTCTGGATTGAAATAATGATTAAAAACAATAATAATGTGAGATGCAAAAGAATTAAATTTAATGTAAATCCATCCAAAGGAGAAATTGATTTCAAATAAAATGTTATTAATTTTTAAAAAAAATACATAAAATATATATGCAATTTTCATTTTTTTTTTTGTTTTTTGTTTTTTTGTTTTGTTTTAGCATTTCATATTAATTATTGTTCCCTTTAAAATCGAATTTCTGATAGAATGCATAATATAAGTAAATTCCAGAATTTCTAGCATTTATGTATATTTTTTTTAAATTCTATCTTTGTATATTTACAAGGATCGCTCCGGGGTAAGAGATTGGAGAATATACAAAAAAAAAAAAAAGAAATTACGCTAGGAATAGGTGTAAATAGATACATATTATTTAAAACAAATAAAATAAAAATAGTGAAAACAGAAGAACAAAAAAACAACAGCAAAAAAAATTAATTAGAAAACTGGGACAGGCAGAGGGATTGTTGTTTTTTGATTTTGTTTTTTTTTTATGTTTTCTTTTCTTGTTTGTTGTTTTACAAATGTAAAAGAAATTGTATATGTATATGGGATATATTAGATATAAATCTTAATAAAGTTCTCAACTTGGCTAATCCTTGACATCATGCTCGGCCACCTCCTGGCGGCTGACACAATTCAAGAATTCCATTTGTATATGCGTTATTTGCGTCTTGCTAAAGTATTGCATTTTCTTTTTGAGAAAATCAAAAAATAAATCCAACTCATCGCGCTTTATGAGGGACTGTGCCAATTGCAGCGTCTCATCCTCCTTGATTAATGTACTACTCGAGGCGACACTTATCGATGATCCCGCCGTGGACGATGTGGTGCCACAGCTTAGGCTTGGCAATTGCAATATGGTTGTGGCAGTTGCGGGTGTATGTGTATTAAATGTGGAATTATTGCACAATGTAGCTACTGATGGTGGTGATGATGATGATAATGATGATGATGATGTTGTTGTCGTTCCCACAGCAGCTCCAGCCACGCCTGCTCCACCTGCTGTTGGTGCTGTCGCTAGTGTTGCACCTGGCAATGTCGTACTAACTGTGGCCGCATTCAATGTTACGCCCGGTGTACTGGATACGGTTACACTGGTGCTAGTCGCCTCCGTAACATCAACCAATGCAATTTGCTGTGTGCTTGCCACCGTTGTTGTTGTTGTTGCTGCCGCACCTGTCGCATCATGGCAACGTTGACTGCTCGAAGCTGCTGCACCAGCGACTGGAGCCGTTGTTGTCGTTACCAATGTGAGATTCTTAAGCTTGGTATCCGCGGTTATAACACTGCCATTCCCAGCTAACACGCTGTTGCTAGTTGTTCCACTGCTAACGGTGGCAACGGTGGCGCTGGTAAAATGATGTGCATGCGTATGTGTATGTGGATGCGTATGCGTATGATGTGCGGCACGCAGTGGCACTGTTACCGTTGTTGTGCGCGTCTCTGTTTCCGGATCTGTCTCCATATCCTCTATGCAAAACTCATCGGCATCGATATAATGGAAACCTTTGCTATCGGTAACATCGCTGCTACCATCCACACCCAGCTCACAGTGTGCACCACTTGCCTCCTCATAGAGGCAGACCTCTTCATAATCAACCTCAGCACCGGTGGCGCCATCCTCATCCAGCTCATGCTTAACAATATCAACAACATGCCCATCGTGATCGACTACATCCTCATCATCCAGTTCATCGTCAACGCCATCATCATCGTCGTGTGTGATTTGTGATAATTCAATGCTTGATATGCTGCCATCGTGTTGTGTCTGATGATGATGATGATGGTGATGGTGTTGCTGCTGCTGTTGCTGCTGCTGATGATGGTGATGATGATGTCCATGGTGCTCCGGATGTTGATGGTGATGGTGATGATGTGTGGTCACAGTATCGTCAGCAACACTCTCCTCATATGCAGTTAATATAAACGTTTCAGCCTCATCACTGACCAATGTTATCTGTGAGCTCGCATGATGCGTTGAGGATAATGCCGTTGTATCCGAATGTTCATCCTCATCGACCAAATCATGTTCGTTATCATGTTGTTCATCGACATCATCGTCATCCTCATCCGGTTGCTTTTTCACTTGCAACATAGTTGCAAGGACATTGCGATGAGCCTTCAATTTCGGTTGATAAACCTTGGAGAGAAATTCCAGCTGCTTGGCATAGCGCCATTTGGATAGACGTCCTTCGATGCATTTGGGTGAACGTCGACGATATTGATGATATGTATCGCGTAGATTTTTCCACTTGCGACGCACCTCCTGTACGCTATACTTATCTATTGATTGTCCTCATTGATTATAACCATTAATTAACAATAATTTATTCACTATACTTACTGCCCATCTGCTGGGAGACCTCCTGCCAGCCACTGAGTATATCGGGGCGTCGCCTTTGATTTGGCTGCAGCTTATAATTATATAGAGCCGGATTCTGGCGTACCAAATTGATAAGCGTGATAATATCATCCGTTGGTGCATTATCCTTGTGATAACGTTTACGCTCCGACATTGTATCTATATCTATATATATTTATATATATATATATATAAATAAATAAATACATATGTATGTAAATGCGTGTTGATATGTACAAATATTATATATATACATATTTATATATAAATATATATGTGTGTATATATTTGTACATAGGTATATATATGAATGTGTGCGTATATGTGTGTGCGTGTGTATGAGCGTGTGAATAAGACTGTGCGTATGCGTATATGTATGCGTGTTTGCAATTGTTGCTATTAATTTTCCTTTTTTGTTTGTCTGAAAGCGCACACAATACGCGACACGAGTCTATTTAATGTGTAGTATAATTAATGCTTACACTGCTAAACAAATTATTATTAGGTATAAATAACAAAAATGCAAAGATATTGTACAAATTTTGTGTCCGTTTTAGTTTCTCAATTGTTAAATCGTTAAACTGTTTTGTAAACACAATTGTGCGTGTGCTAAGGACAGTCAATATGCACGCCAATATCACACACACGGTTTAGTTCTCAATTATAATAATATATCAAAACAATTATCCATATTCAATTACGCAGAAAAACAATTTACAATGAAGTTTTTGGCTATAACAAGGTTGCCGTATTGTGTTTGTATATATTAGTGCCCCATACCGATAACTAATATTTGTGCTGCCATTCGTTATTATCGATGTTGATATTTTGTTATTACATATCGCTTGGGAAATATTCAAAAACGCAAAAGACTTATTATTTAAATAACTTAATTTAAAAAAATTTATTTTATCATATATTTAAATAATCGGTTTTTTTATTATTTTTATTTATAGTTTTTCCACATGCCAGGTCGGTTTGGTTATGTGGATTCACACCAACATTGTACGACGTTTTCAGAGGCTGTGACGCTTTTCGCATTTACTCCAGACGAATAGTCGTAGCAATTATCTGATTCCGGAAATTCTGCAGTTTCGGCGAAACAAAACCAACCAATAATTTATTGGTTAACATAGATGGTTCAACAACATGCTCCTCACGGCATCAGGAGCGCCCTTTCAAATTGGATAAGTATACGTGAATTCAGTATTTTTTATGAAAATATCGATATTTCGAAGCATCGATATATAACATGCACCATAAAGCAGCCGATTAAATAGTACCCGCGATAGCAAACAATGTAAATTTGAATTTTGTGTAACATTATAAACATAGTTGACAATAAACAGTAAATACAAAAGCAAATAATTCTAATAATTTAATTTAATTTTTAATTTATGAGAATAGAATCTGATGGCATTAAATTCCGCCACTAACCATACAACACAAAAGCATAAGCATATACTCGTAAAACGCAAAATGACTAAAAGGAGATCCACCAAAGTCGCTGCGCGGCATGCTTGCAACGCATATCAATGAACTGGGATAGGTAAGTAAAGTTGCGGGAGAAAATAAACTCGAGGATCTGTAGGTTAAATGTTTTCCAATCATGCACGTTAAACTGTTATGTGCCATTGTTCATGCTATTGAGGAACAATATCTAAAGGTTTTGTTACGAGATCGGCAACTTCAGGCGGACTTATACGGAAGTGAAACGTCAAATTTGGTGTGATCATCAATCGCTATTCGACTCTTGTCAATATTTAAAGGAAAAGGAGCATACACTCCAAAAGTTAGCAAAATTGGTATGGTATTGCAATTTCTACGTCTGACACGCCAACAGTTGCTTGCGTCGCATCGCGACGCCAGCAACTGCCGCAGATTCACCGGATTCCAATAGCTCGTATCCATTAAGTATTTAACAAAAAATGTTTGTCTTTTAACAATTTACTTATAGACGTATATGCATATAACATATTATATTTAATTAGCTTTTTTTTTTTTGATACCTTTAGGTAAAGTTGTTCAATCTAATTTCTAACGAAGCCAAAATTATTTGAATATTTTTACAATTCTGTTTTTTTTTTTGTTAAATTATATTACAAAATATCGTATATAATACAAAGATAGTTTTGTTATTTTTTTTTATTTTAAACTTTATTTCGTTATTATAATATGTTTTGCTCATGATTACAAATATTTATATATAAACTTTCTGCTTAATAGTATATACAATACATTTGAAAAAACGTTGATTTTTATATTAATTGATAATAATAATCTATAATATAATATTTTTTTAATTACAATTGATTAAGCGATTCGATTCGAATGCAAATTTTTTGTTGCGGAAAAGTTAATTGGAAAATTCTTGTAAAATGCCAACTTGCTCTTAACTTTTTATTTTTTAGTTTCGTTTTAAAATTGCGGGGGGTAGGGGGGGGGAATATAATGATTCCAAATATACAATTTGTTTTTATTTCTATTTCTATTGACAATAATTGAATTATATACAATTTTTTACATTTATTTGCATTGTTTCAATTTTAAAGTTTGCTTTTTTTTTTGTTTTTTGTAAAAAAATTTATCTAACTATTATATAAGTGTATATATCCCGATTTGGAAAATTATAGTACAATAAGTTAATTTCAGTTGGAAAATATTCCTAAAAATGCTTGTTATTAATTTAAATAGCACTTAAAAAATAATTGTTTAAGCGCCAAAGATAAATCTTTGAAATTTCGTATGCATTCAAAAAACAAAAACAAAAAAATCGAACATATGCATATAAATTCATGATTCATTGTGTTCGATTTAGATTCAACTTTATAATTTTAACTGTTAATTAAGATACTGGAAATAATAATAGAAAAAAAATAATACATAATCATAATAATAAAAATAATAATCATAATAATAATCATAATCGTGGGACTTTCAAATATAGTTTAGATTATTTAGATACAATTGCTTATTCATAAATGTGTTATACTTAAATCAAAATATTTCAAATTAATTTAAATTTTTTATGCAAATTAGTTCCGTTATTCGTAGAAATATAAACAATTACTCATAGTATGTATTAGATTTTCTTTTGTTTTTTTTTTTAAGGTAAAGATTTAACTTTAAGCTTAATTAACTAAATCGGAGTAAATAGATTAATTTATTTAAATATGCTCTACTTAAATTTAATACACAATTTTCACACGCAAAAAATATAATTGTATAAAGTATATTTATTATATTAAAAAAAAGCTTAAAATTTGTTATAACTAAAGACTAAGGGACAGCAATACATAAAAACATAAATACAATTTGTAGAGTATATATATATACTTAATGGAGATGCTAGTTACGGTCTGGGTTCCGCATTATTAGATAGAACATCATGTGTTCAAGAGATAGGATGCTATTTAGTGGGAGTCAGTTCTTGTCCAAATCCATTTCCATTGATATTGATCCAGGCGTTGTCACTGATAATGATGCCGGCGGCGGCGGCGGTGATGATGATGATGCCGATGAATTCGTTTCGCAGTCTACATCATCGGTGCCTTTAATTGCCGGCGGCGATGATGGTTCGGCTGTTAGCAATGCCTCAATGGCAGCCGCTGCAGCGGCAGCTGCACGTGTCCGTGGAAATGGTGTCGATGGTAACGGATATGATATGGATGATGACGATTGCGGTGACGGTGCGGATGTTACGAAGTTCTCTTCGTTCAGCTTATAGAGCTCAACATATTCGCTATAGATGTGCTCCCATTGTATGTGCGGCTTTAATGAATCTAGCACGCACTGCATCAACTCGTGCTTGGGTGCACACTGTACGGATAACAATCAATAGACAACAATATTATTCAGTTTTTATTTTTCTCATTTTATCGGATTGAAATTTCGAGTTTTTTTTTTTTTGAGATTTTATACCTGTGAGCTTGACTGCTCGTCGCTATTGAGCAGACCATCTAGAAAGATGCGTAATCTCTTCTCGGTGCCATATGTGGCCAATTGAAAGGTCAACATCGTGTGCCAATGCTTCAGTTCCTCAGTGGCTTCCAATGCTTCGCATAGCTTTATTTGATTCTCCAAAAAAAGAACTTTCGCTGTTTGTTGCCAACTTTCTGGATCGCTTTAACACAAAAATAAAAAATAAACAATAACAAATAAATAAATTAAATACAACAATATAGAATTTATAATTAACATGGATTACGGCATAATTTAAACTTACATTTCAACGGCGCCCCGTAGGCTGACATAGTTCTCCGTACTCGTTTGCATGCTAAGCAATGGAAATTTCCGATTGACATTCTCAAGATCGCGTGGCAATGAGCCGCGGATGCCATTGAACATGATGGCATCACCGGTGGCCAGCACCAGCCATGATTTTAAATGGGTTGAATATGAATACGCATTGCCACTGGGGAATCCAATCAATGGCATACCCTGATCCGTAATCACAAATTGTAGCGCCATCCCATGCCTGTTCATTAGCTCAAAACAATTTGTTGCCAAGCGAACGTATCGCTTGGTAATATTCCATATCCTTAAGAGGCCGCATTCGGTGAGTACACCAACCATTTGATTGTCCGCACTAAAGGCGCAGTGCACGGCAGCGCTGGTTAATGTTATTGCCGGAAATATTGGGCAACCGGTTTGCATGAAAAGTAATCGCATGCTCCCATCCAGGGAGCAGAGCATCACATATTTACTGCACAGATTCACATTGATAAGGGGCGAGCCCACATACATCTCCCAGAGCTGCTCTCGGCTCAATTGGGCCGTCACCTTGGCGACCATGCCGTAGCCAGTCTTCAAGTGTCCATTCTGGACATGTATGCGATAGTCTTGAAACGATTTGGTAAACTCACATTTGCTATTTGCCGTTATATTTAGCTTGGGACCCAAGGTGTTGCTACTATTCAAATCGCAGAGCAACTGCATCGAACTGCGACGCGGCGCCACTCCAGCTGCCGATGCTGGCGATGGCGGCAACATGAGGCGGCCAACCTGTTGCTCGCCACGGCTTAGTAGGGGCTCTGGCATAAGTGGTTCGAAGCTACTTGTTGGCAATGTTGGTGGTGTAGCTCCTCCTCCTCCTCCTCCGCCGCCTCCTCCTCCACAAACTCCTTCTCCGCCTTCTCCTACTCCAGTTATGATGGTGTTGCTGGTGGGGCTGCTGTTGTTGTTGTTGTTGTTCACAATGTTATTATTATTGTTGTTGTTGTTATTATTGTTGCTAATGCTAATGGGACTGCTGTAAACAAAAAAAAAAAAATAATAATAATAATGAAAAAATTTATTGCGTTCTGCTCCTGTCAAATGTGAAATAATTTTTAATTGTATTTATTTTTACCTATTGCTGCTGCTGGCAGTGTTGTTGTTGTTGCTGCCACCGCTGCTGCTACCGATGCATATGCTGCTGCTGGACATGGGTTCCGATAGCTCACTCAGGGGTATAAACATGGGCGTTATCCTTCGCTTGCCATCCTTTGTCCTTGTCTCCGTTTGTTTGTTTATTGCACGAGCTTGCGATACTTGCACCGGCGATGGCTGACCGGGTAAACGTCGCTCCATCGCCGCATTGGGTAAGTTATAACTGCACGGCTCGGGTAGTACCCGGGTCGGCGTCTTAATTACATAATTATCCTCTACACAGCCACCGTATTTTCGCTTAAAAACGGCCTTCTTTTCCGCCTCGGAGACGCGTGCACCCAGCTCCAGTTCGTCAAATTGTAGACAGGCAACGCTACCATCACCGCTGCAGGCCATCAGTATGCACTGCTGTGGTCCCCAGGATATGTCCAAGATGCTATCATTGAATAGCTCGTGTATGACCACCATGGGCCTTTGCAGTGCCGTCATCCATACCGAAAGCGACCGATCTCGCGATCCTACGGCAAGTACACAATACTGCATCGGTTTGCTTGGACTGCCGCCGATGCGGTGACGTGTCAGGATTGAATTATGAAATCGTACACAGGTTACGGCCTTACGGTGACCCACAAAATCTTTGTCACACTTCCAGCCTTCGCGCTCAATGATCTGGGCCGTGGGACCGCCCCCGTTCATTGCGTGTGCGGAAACCAAATATTGACCATCTGGTGACCAGGATAACCTAAGGATGTGCGTTGTGCCGCCACATTCTTGAAATGGTTCCGTTATCGTTGCATTGCAAGACCAATCGCCAGTTCGCCAAATTTTTATGCTACGATCATCCGATTGTGAGGCCAAAAACATTCCAACCGGATCCCAGGCGACCCCTTTCACTAGACCCGTATGCCCTTTCAGCTTTTGCAACATTGTGGGCAGTGCTCGACCGTCCCAAACGATAATGGTATTATCAATGCTGCAGCTGGCCAAATAGAAATCACTTGGTGACCAGGACAAATCTAATACATCACCGTCATGACCACGTAACGTGTGAATGCATTTCCAGGATTCATGATTATGCTGCATGCCGCCCGTGCCAAAGACACCGCTGGATCCTTGCGCCTTGCGCCAAATCATTATCAGCTTATCATCCGATCCGGAGGCCAGAAGCTGTCCATTCTGTGACCATCGCACACAATTAACGCACGCCAAATGTTGATCCATTTGACAAAGCATTTTTGGGATGGATGCATTCGTCTCATCCTTTTCGCATAGCACAGGCATAAGATTCCATATGACAACGCGACCAGAATCATTACCCTGACCGCCAGTGGCAAATCTCGTGCAATCCTGGTGCACGTCCACCGAGAAGATTGGCTTATCTGGAATGGGAAGCCGATGAATATCTTGTATAATTATCAGTCACAATAGACTAACCATCGTGGTGTACCCAGCCCGGCTTCACGAGCCTCATTAATACGGTTAGTTTCAGTCGTATATCGTATAATCTGTGGACCTAATCACGACTCGCGCTTATGCAGATTTACCGGCAAATAGTGATGTTAATAGCACATCGGCCTCTTTTATCGATAGAAAGAAAACAGATGCGTTCGTGGATAGCAAAAAGCACTTTTCTTTTGGCCATTAATATAAAAATACACATAAAACAAAAATATAAACAAAACACTTGCAACAAGTGGCTCTTCATCAAGCACATGCACACATATAAAAAGACATAACATTAACGAACGACAATTACATTTTTACAGACTATGTTCCCATCCAAAACATCATACATGTATGTATTCTATATATCGATTGTATGTATCGATAGTTTATACGATAGTGTAAACAAAATAAATACTGATAACAAAAGAGAAATACGATCAGATACAATTTGCCTTATTTTCTAATCACAATGCACACTAATGAGTAAAACAATATATAAATGTCAACTCAAAAGTCTAAAAATACGAAATAACTGTTTATTTGCTATAATTTTGACAGGTAGACAAAACAAAAAAATCAGTACACAACTTTTTTAAAAGCTATCGCACGTCAGTTATCGCTTAAATTTCAATTCGATCAAATTTGTTGCATCTCTAAGCGGTATTTGCGTTTGATGAAGTTAACAGTTAACAAGTGTAAATATTTAAAGTGCGTAAAATCGTCAAAGAACGTTTGAACAAAATAAACAAAAAACAAATTGAAAATAATCAGATAAAAATAAACAAAAAGGTAAAAATTAAATGTGGATACATATCTAAATTTGTGTGTATGTGTACATCAAACATGAAAATGAAACGTACAAAAATGCTATCATAAACAAAAAGAATATCAACTAAAATAAATTAAGTAATAAATTTAAAATAGTCATGTATGTATTTGTGGCAATTGCGTAGATAATATTGTTACCAATTTGTTGTTGACCTTCGTTTGGCAAATCAAATGAAGCGACGATCGCAAGGAAAAAACAAAAAAAAACCCACAATGAACTCTTTCAATGGCAGCGGCAACTTAACCTCGTTCACATACTCAAAATGTGCGGAAATATACATACATACAATTGTATGTCTGTATGTATATGTAAATGCAAGTACAAAAGCAGCAAAAAAGCGGCACTTGAAAAAAAATTAAGAAACATAACTACCGCTGTTTTTATTTTTTATTAATGTATCTCTTTGCGCGCGCTTTCTCTGCACAAATACACACACAAACATATGGCAGTAGCCGCTCACCGTGCATGTGTGTACATATGCTTGTATAGAATTTAGTTTATTACTTAACAGGCAATGCGTTAAAATGAGCAAGCCGCACTCTCGCTTACTCACTCACTCTCTGGCTTTTTAGCTTATCTCAGTGCCAAAAAATGAGTGCAGGTGAGCAGTACGCGGGTCTGACAACCTACTTCCATTTTTGGTGCACTCTCTATCAGTGTTGCCAGAGTAAAAGAAGCAAAAAAAATCACTACATAAAATTTCAGATAAAAATTAAATAAATTGAAATAAGAAAAATTAAACAGCTACATATGTTCCTAATAAAAAAAAAATACACAAAAAGTGTGAAAATAATTTTGAATAAGAAACTTTTAAAATCTTTCTAAAATCAATTTTCTGTCATATTTGCAAGTAAACGATTATTTGTTTTCAAAATGTAGATAAATTTAGTAAGAAAATAGCTAAAATGACAACACAGCTATCTGAATGTACGAGTTGATTTTTCATACACACAATACTGTATGTATGGAAAAACAACAGTTATTCAAGCCAAAATCGAATTGCCTGAAAATAAAGTTGCATTTTCTTAAAGATTTGTACTTTCTATTTTAGTCGTAGTTTTTGCTCAATATTACGCTGGCATTTTATTTTTTATGAAGTCGATTATGTACGAATGTGTGTATGTATTTACAGTAAGCAATCAAAAGATTGAATACCTGTTATAGATACATTTTTATTGTTTTTCAATCCAGCTCTCTAAGAATTGGAAAC
The DNA here is from genome assembly GCA_037075045.1 of Mulgravea parasiatica. Taxonomy (NCBI): domain Eukaryota; kingdom Metazoa; phylum Arthropoda; class Insecta; order Diptera; family Drosophilidae; genus Mulgravea; species Mulgravea parasiatica. Next base: position 25,294 of record JBAMCR010000114.1, read on the forward strand.
AAAGGCACCTGTTGCAATATTAAAGGATACATGTATTTAAAATAATTTACAGGCGTATTTGTAATTATTCTTTAAAAAATTCCTTGAGAAAACATCTTCGGTATTAATTAATCGATTCACTTAATCGAGTGTGGACCGTATGCGTATTACTGTTAATTTTGTATAAGTATTTGGTGCTGTCAAAAGCTCCACGGCAGCGGCAACCTGTTCCACGCATAGCTTTCATCTTCTTTTTGTTGTTGCTGCTGGTGTTTGTTATTGTTGTTGTTGTGTTGTGATTGTCGCCGTTTTCACATTCTTATGAGAATTTCAATAGGACCGAGCTTGTCTTTCACTTTCTGTAAGACGCAACATATGGTTGTATGTATGAATGAATATTAGTGTGTGTTTTTATAGTGCATGTACATACATACATACATGCAGACATACATACACATATGCACATAGGAAAGTTGAGACTTTTTTATGCGTGCCGAACTGAAAAAAAAACAAGGTCAAAATTAATTATGCGTATGTATTAAATACACACACACATACATATTGTATGTTTAATAAAATAAAATTTGTATAGCAAAATATTGTATGATTTATAAAATGTATCTATTTATAAATATTTACAGATACATCCGTACATGTATGCATGAATGTGTACGTATACGCACACCCACGCAATTGCTTTGTTTTTTGCATTGTTTTCTTTACCCCACTCGCCATAATGATCAATTTAATACAAGTACAGTTTTTTATTTTGCATCAAAATTTGTTTGACGTAAAAGAGGAAGCGAAAAACATACAAACTGGTATCTCGCTTATATAAAAAAAAATATATGTATATATATGTACCTACATTTATAAACATATGTATGTATGTATATTTTATTGCCATTTACTTTTGCATTGCGTTTAAATTTGAAATAAACGAAAGACAGTATGAAAACAAATCTGTAGACTTTATACCCTTAAAGACAGGTTGATTCATATCATACTTAATAGAAATATCTGATCTTAGATGTTTAGATACATAGAGATGTATGTATGTATCTATGCATGCTCCAGGCGAATAATCTATGCCAAATTTCTTAGAGTCGAAGATATGTTATTTTTTATATAATCTGTTACACATTATGTGATAAAATTATATTATCCAATGCAAGGGTATAAACGTTTTTCGCTCTGCTACTTGTGCCTGCGTCTTTTTAACGTATATACAAAATATATATATACGTGCATATGTATATATAAACAAGAAGAAAACAACACCAATAAACACCGAGTGCATATGACCTAGATTAAGCATTGTTTTAGCTACTTGCGCAGACGCAGCTGCCAGATTTATTATACGTGTGTATGTGTACATATGTACAAACAGATGCAAGTATATATAAACATGTACATATTTCTTCCTGCAGTTTTTCGCCGTTTATAAATATTTTCTTTTCTGACACATGATTCAATTTGATCAAAACTAAAATTTTTAATGCACAATAATTTTTTTTTTCAGTACTGGAAAACGTTACAAAAAACGCAGCTGGCGACTGCATAGAGTTGCCACATAAATTTATGCTCTTTTGTGTACGTTTATAAGCACGTAAATACATAGATACATATGTACACACATACAGATGCGCTTATGTTGATTTTATGCTACGTTTCCTTTGTCACGTATTACATTTTTAATATGACAACGCATTTGTTGCACCTTAATGGTAAATTAATCAATAAAATTTTTTAATATATATCTTAAATGTTTGCATACTTTTTCATTTGAGTTTCAATTTCTCATTTTTAATAATTTAATCAAGTTTTGTATCAACTGTACTTCAAGTACACTAAATAAATTGGGGAAGCTGACTTGTAAATCTATAAAAGTGTATGTATGTATGTATGTATGCAAATATGCAGAAAACCAAACATACATACATGTATGTGCATGCCTATATTAGCTTGTGCACATAAACAATAACAAAAAACTAAAAGCAGTCTTATCAACTTGCGTTCTTGCACACGTTTTGTTTTTATCAGTCATTCTTTATTTGTTGGTTTCTTTCTCAATATGATATTATTCTTTATGCAAGCAATAAGCAATTTACAAACATAAACATGTACATATGTACAGAGCATTATAAAAAACTGCAAGCATTTTGAAATGTAAATTTTTGCGGCTTTTGTGTTTATTCTATGCATTTATATACAATCTGGCAACGCCACAGCCGACAAAAGTTATGCAAATTGTTGCTCTCACTCACTCGTACTACATACATATAGATGTGTTGTTTTTTTTCACAACCGGAATATTTTTCGCTGTTGCTTTGCTGCGCGCATTCTCACGTATACAAACATATAAGCATCAAGTCGGCTATGCGCTCAGCTGCTGTCGCTGTCAACGTCGCTCTCGTTGACGCCGCTTTTCGATGTACTGTGTTGTGTTATCATTGCATTTGCTTTGTGCCACATATTCTTGGTGCTCTTTGAGTTTCGTATATTTTGCGCTGCACTCAACATACGCACACGTCCGCAAGCACGCATAAACACACAGATACGCGCACATACACAGCTACGAATGTGTACGAAAAAGTGACTGCGACTGAACAGCGTCGGCAGCGACTTTATTTGAATTTTTTCCTTTTTTTATTTTCGTCAGTTTGCCTTTGTGTTTCTTGCGTGCAGACGCGTTTCGTTATTACGCTCTTTAACTGTCGCATTTTTTGCACACAATTTTATAATTTTAAAGCATATAATTACAGTGTATTTTGTAATAAACAAATACGTTTTAAAAAAAAACGTATAAAACGTGTGAACAACACTTTAGTTGTTTTTTTAGGCGCAGGTAATTGCTAAAAAACTAAAATATTAAACATTTTTGAAACGGAAAATATGTGCGTTGAAATTGTTTATAGATAATATGAATTAAATTTGCGTGTATTGTGTATGTGTTTGTATGTTTATGTGCGCGCGTGGCGTGGGCAGCTGCAATAGCTATAACAACAAATCCTAGACGTCGGCGTCCGGCATCAAATGAAAAATTTGTATAGTTGTTTTTTTTTTTTTTTTTTGTTAGTTTTATAAACCTGTTTAAGTAGCAGGCGCGCATTTTCACCAAACTTAAACGAATCAATGTACATACGTGCATGCATAAAATACAAACAAACATATGCATTAAACAAACCAGAAGAGAAGGTGGTCAAGTGTGTCTTTCCCTCTCTTTCACTCACTCTACAGGCTCCACTCCTCCACACCACAATTGAACTAATTTTTTAAAGCGTTTACCAACACAAGACGCAATCAGGCATACATTCATACGTTCATGTACGTATGCACTAAACACGCGCCGGTGCATATGCTCGCATATGAACATATGCATGTGTATACACATATATAAAATGCAAAATGTATATATATATAAAAAAAACGCACTTTCAACTTGAATGGCAATGTTAAAAATCAGTGTGTCCCCAAAAATAAAAGCATATAAAGGCACGGAAAAACAAACCTACATACAACATACACACATGCACATACATTTACAGGCACCTAATAGTATGTATATGTACATAACCAAAAAATTTGAAAAGCAGCCACAGACAGTAGGCAGTGACTCGTTATGTTTAAATTTTTGTATCAAAAATTTAAATAGAATCAATTGAATTTGTGCGTTTTTATTTCTTTTTTTTTCGACAAGTTTTCAATCTGCATATGTATTTTGTGGGTTTTCATAAAAATATAGAGGGTATATATTAGTTAAATGTATGTTTGCTTATGTTCCCAATTAAATCTGATCAGTTATATATGACACCTAATTGGTAAATCAGATTTTAATTTTTGGTGTGGCATTTATATATGATGAGCCACTGTGCAGCGACAACAACACACCTGGTAGAGCAAACAAAGCAGCGCTGCTTGAAAGTCACGTCACTTGGGGTGACTTTTGTTATTGTATGTTGTATGTATTTTATTATTTATGCCGTGCTTCGTACATTGTCTTAATATGAGTGCAATGAGCGCGCGCGCGAATGCAATACAAATGTACATACATATGCATGCATATATACATGCATGCCTATTGGTGTGTTATGCTTTTTTTTCCGTTGTGCTTTGTTTATTGTTTTCGTACAGCGCGTAAGCGTACGCAAAACGCAAAATGCGTACTTATACATACAAAATGCATATCGTGTCTGTGTGTAATTTGCAAAAATACATGTGTATACATACAAGCACATGTATAAATGTATGTGCACACATTCAAATATATCGAGATTGCCAGCTGTTTTATTTTTTTTTTTTTCAACTTTTGGTTAACATTGGTTTATTGATAAATAAACTAAATGTCAGTATGTTTTTTCAAAAAATGGCAATAAGTGTTTAAAAAAAATCTAGAAGTGTGGCAGCACACTAATAATGTTGCCAACTGGTTTTTTGGTTGCCTGTTGCTTATTTCCTCCTTTTGTTTAAATACATGTAAGAGGGCAACTTTTTTTTTTTTTTTTAAATGACTTGTCTTATATACACACACATAAATATAAATAAATATATGGTATGCATTAATTTTCTGAGCGAGCAACAACCTTTACGTCAAGTACAGCGTTGCCATATTATGCAATTGTGGCATTTAACAACACTCTTCTGTCTGTTGGCGTTTGACTGTTTAAAATTTGAATCGTAATAGGCTGAAAGATAGAATGCAAATTGCAAATGCATACAATTGAATTATTACGATATTATTTACATAGATATGGAATAGAGTTTTATTTTTTTTTTAGTGCAAACAAATTTAATATTCTAATAAATACAATTTTGATTTTATGTTTTGCAGCAAAACAAACAAGACAAATGCAGCGGAAAATAACAACAGATCGAAGAAGATGGATGATGCCCGAGCTCAGTATAACAATAAGAACTGTGCACAAATAGCATAAAAGAAAATAAATAACACCAGTGAATAATAATATCCGTACCATATAAACAAATATTTAATTACGTACACAATTAAAACAAAAGCAATGCTCAAATAGCTGCCAAGCACAAACAATTATAATTTTATAGCATAAATCACTTACAGTAAAAACGGTTTTAACAACAAATTTAAATGCAAATTTTCACATTCAGTGACAAATAATTAAAAAAAAAAAGCATAAAACAAAAATAAATACAACCCAAAAAAAAAACCAAAACATATTAAACTCAAATAATTGAATCGACAATGTTTAATTTTCATAAACCACGCGTTTACCGTTCGGCGGACGGTTGTTGCATCTGCCGTGCTAAATCGAGCAGTTCACGTTTTACCGCATCACGTAAATATGAAAAGGAATCGATGCAGTGCTTCAATCTTCACGAGCCGCGAAATGGTGAAATCTGCAACGCATGTGTTCTACTCGTAAAGCGATATAAACGTTTACCAGCTGGCAATAAGCGGCATTGGGGACATGTAAGTAAAACAGTGATGGGAGGAGGGAAAACATAGTGAAGCCACAAACTTAACGTCTCACTCGCACGTTTTTATCACCATCAGCTGCTTAAAAGCTTCACAATTTCAAAAACAAAAATCGTTAAAATATTTCAATACAAAGATGACGAAACTGAGAAAGGCAACAATAAAAAAAAGAAGAGAAAAAGCAAAATATGCAAACAAATTTTGAGCAGAAAATGTTTTTATAAATAAATAAATGCAGCACAATCAGCTGTTTGTACATGAACGCAAACGCTTCATTATGTGGAAACATAACGTTTGCTATCGTTATCGCTAACTTAATGATAAAAATAAATCGCAGTGGGACTAGAGCGGCAGTTAATTATTGAGAGGAGAATAATGCATTTCGATAACTTATTAGATATCGATTATGTTTTTGATTAAAGCATTGTCAAACACTGTAAAATTAGAAATCATTGAGAGACAAAACAAAAAGCACTGTTCAGAGTTAACGCTTCGCTTGTGAGTGAAATGAGAATTGCATATTCAATTAAACAGCGTAATAAAAACGTAAACATATTTTAACTTTACTTTTGTAATATAAACTTCCCGTTTACAAGCATTAAATAGAAAGAAATACAAAGTTGCATACAGTTTTGTTCATAGAAGAATGTTTAGATTTCTTGTGAAATTCGCCGAGTTGAATTAAAAGTTGACAATACATACATACACACATACATATGTATAAATATTTTCATAAACGTATTCATGTATTTTAGTTTGCAAACATATTTTTGCGGAAACAATTAAATTGAAAAGATATTCTCATTAAAATAATTAATAATTTCAATATGCTCGATGAATATAAAATTTGAGCACATATTTGTTTTCAGAATGTGATAATTTTTCTCTTGTTTGGGTATTAAGTTAATGTAAATAACAACTTAATTTGTTTTAATATTGCTTTTTACAGGTAGTTGATGCACGTGCTGGACCCGGCACCAAATCGATGGCCAAACAAAAGAAGCGTGAAAATGAAGGCGATACAAAGCCGAGCGGTAACAGCAGCGGCAGCTCCTTTATACCCGAGAAGTTTGCGAAGATATTTAAAAAGAATCGCAAGGGGAAAATTGTTGCAGCAGGAGGAGCAATCGCTATTACAAACAATCAGCTGCAGCAACAACAGCAAAAGCAGCATCAACAAGAACAACATCAACAGCAACAGCAACAATTGGTACAACGGATTGTTAACTCACCGCACTCAGAGTCTCAGCCCAGTGATTCCAATGAGAGCTACGATGATGAACAGCAGCAACAACCGCAACATCAGTTGGATGCAAACAATGCAAATGCGATGCCATATCAAACACGTAAACGTACTGCAGCTGCAGCCTTAGCAACAATAACAACAACACCAGGCACAACAACAACATCAGCAGCAACAACGGTAGAAATAACATCATTATCATTAACTGGAGTAGGCAATGTTAATAAACGTTTGCAGAAAACTGGCAGCAAACGTCGACGCATGCTGGAACCGATGAAACATCGTCGTGCGATCGACAATGTGCCCTTCTTCGAAGAGCACGATCTATTGCGTTTGGATGTCTGCTGTGGCACAGTATTCCAAAGCTTAAGTCTGGGCACAAGCTGTTTTATAATAGATACCGAACACTATAAGCCATGCGAAAAGCACCGCAGACGCAGGCAGCAACAGCAGCAGCAGGAGGAGATTGAGCCAAAGCCATTTAACACCAATCAATTGCCAATTATTAACAAGAACATCAACGGCAACAATTCAATGCCAGCAATAACAGCAGGAACAACAACAACAACAACAATGAAGACGACAACAACGCCGGCTCTTAAAAAGCATCATTTGTTCTTCAAGCGACAATCGGAATCATTTCCAAAGGGTGAAATACACAGTATAAGTCCAATTCCATTGAATAAGACTGAATCGACGCCAATTTCAACAACTGCAATCGTACAACAACATTCCACGAAGAACAATAACAGTAACAATAATTTATTGCCGCTAACGTTGAAACCAACAACATCTGGTGCAACTGCAACAGCACCTTTAGCCATGACATCACCATCAACGGGCGCCACATCGGCAGCAGGAGCAATACAATCTAGCATTATGACAACAACAGCTGTTGGCGCTGCATCACCATCTTCATTGTCATCGTCATCGAATTGCTCCACCTCGTCCTCGGTGGCCACCAAATTTAATGATAACTCCTCTGATTCTGGCTTTGACGAGCATGTCCTGGAGCGTAAATCCGTTAGTCCGCCAACGGTAAATTCTAATTAATTTTATAAAATAGAATGAAGCAATAAAGTTTTAGCCTTATTTTTATATATATAGTTATTTTATAGTTTTATTTTTTAAATGTGAAGAACATAACAAGAAAAACAATTTATTTATATTTCCCTTTGATTTATATTAATTTAATCTGCCTAAATAATTATTTCCTATTTGTAACAATTATTTTTTCTTGTTGCCAATTTAAACTTATTTTTAAAGTTTTCAATAAAAATTTTCAGACTTTTTTTCAAGAAAATGAACAAAAACTTAATGAAATTTTTTTATCGTGTATTTTAAGATAATATGTTGGTTAAAATAAATGAAAAATAAATACAATTTTTTTTTTGTAATAATAATTTTTGGAACTTGATTATTAATTGTTTATCCTTTTCTCTCTACTGCAGCAGGATGAAGCGCAGCTGGATAAGAAACTGCGAGGAAATGGCGGCAGGCAGCGATTAATACTGGCTAGCGGTTTACCCATTTGCGGACAGACGCAGAATTTGGTTTTAACCGGAAATGAGTTTACGGCACGGTTCGTGCAGCGTCAGCAGACGCCTGTGCAGCCGTTGAAAATAAATGTACTTGCTTCCACAGCTGGAGGATTAGGCTTAGGATCAGGAGTTGGAGTTGGAGCAGCGGTGGCAGCAGCAGCAGGAGCAACAGCAACAGGATTAGGATCTCAAAATAATAATGGCAATTGCCCAAATAAAATGCGTGCAATATTTAATAATGCAAACACAATACAACATGAAAATGGCATTACAACAATTTTACCAGCATCATCGCTTGCGGCGAGCAATCAAACTGCGGCGATGAGTGCGATTGCGCCCAGTACGGTGACAATAACGCCGGCAAAGAAAATCAATTCGCAATGTAATAATATAAACATTAACATTAACAGCAATAGTAACGGTAACAGTAACAGTAACAATAGCAGCGTAACAAATGTGTCAGCGTCTGCTGTTAACAATACAAAATTTATACTGTTGAAGCCAGCAATTGCCAAATTTGTTAACAGCAACAGTAGCAGCAATATTAACAGTAACAATAATAACAATCCAACAGCGGCAGCAACAGAAGTGAAAATAGTTTAGTTTAATAAAAAAAAAAAACATAAACAAATAAGAAAAATAAAACAAACAACAAAATGCCGCCATTATGTTAAATGTAATATAATTAATATTATATTTATATGAATGCATACATTATAACATTATGTTAGCCATGTTAACTGGCTGTTATAGTCCTGTTGATTTACATGCATATTGTAGCGAGTATTAACTGTAAGCATACAAAAAAATTGCAACGATATTATTAAGTTGATGGACACTTTTTGTCGCACGTTTTGTACATAATATAAACAATCATAATTCAAAAAGAAATGCAAAACAAAAAAAAAAACAATCGGTTCAACAAATGCACATAAACATTTTTTTGTTTTTGTTTTAAATGCAATTTTTTTTAGATTTTTAAAATTTTTTTTTAAATTTGTTTTTAAGAATACTCAATAGCAGCTTTAGCTGCAGCTCAAGTAATCGTAAAGAGAGATAGAGAGAGAGAGAGAGAGAGAGAAGTTTCAATTTATTTAATTACCTTAATTATAGAAGTTAATTTTAGTTTTTATGTACATATTGTAAAACACATATACCCAACAATATATATTATTGCATATATGTATGTGTGAGTGCGCGTGTGTCTGTGTTTTATTTTTTAAGTACAAGAATGTTGCATATTAATTAACAGTATGGCTAACAGAGCGCTGTTAAGTGTACAGCGATTGATTGCGTAAACGCATTTGACTTCTAGTTTTGAACGTGTAATAGTTAAAAGAAATAAATCTTTTAATTTTATATTTAAGCATGCATCTATCATCCATACAATAAATAGTTGACCGAGGACGAAACACAAAAAAAATTAAAGGCATAAACACATGCAACATGCCACATGCCACATGTCACATGTCACTTGACATGTACATGCAACAAAATGTAGCCTTAGGAATGCGCCTAATAACAAAAAGAAAATAAAAAAAACAAAAACCATTTTTTTTAATTGTGAAAATTGTGTGTTGAAAATACTAATATGAGAAAAGCAATGTTTTTTTTACCTACATACTATATTTAAATAAAATTCTGATAAAATAAATATAAATAAAAATAAAAGAAAATCTGCAAAATTAAAATTTAATCTGTCTTTCTCTAATTTTATTTGATTTTATAATTTTTTTTTTACTGAATTCATATTAAAATTAAAATACCTTGGGGAAGTGTAAAATAAAATAAAATAAAAGAAAGCTTTCAAACGTAAAGCGCATTTTTGAATTTAAAAGCTTTCGAAGCTTTTACCACAACTCGCAGTGTTGGTAAGTAACAAGAACAGTGCTGAAAAATTCAATTTTTGATTGTTTTTATCGCTTTTATTCAAATCAATTTTAAACGAGATTTATTGGATAATCCTTTTGAGAGATGTAATCCTTGATCCAGGGAAAATGAATGAATATTAAACGAACAACTGAGTACTCGTAATATATTCATTGCGATTTGTCGTGAATATTAATATGAGTATTGCAACGAACCCGATGCGTATGTATATGTACATGTATGTAGTTCAATGACGTAGGTCAAAATGACATTCGTTTGATGAACCGTATGTATCTGTATCTGTATCTGGGCATGTATCTGTATCTCATTAGTGCCAATTGCTACTAATAAAAACAAAAGTAAATAAAAATAATAAAAAAAACTCTAACTGCATCGTTTTTGTTTTTATTATTATTATTATTATTATATATTGTTTATATATTTTGATGATTTTCACATTTAGTCATTTATTAACGTCCGTACGGGGTTATGCCCGTAATATTCCTCCTGTTAATTGACCAACCTCTGGATGCGGTCAATTGAGTAAAGTTCCACTTAAGAGTTATTGTATACATACATACATATACCTGATCATATTCATTTCGATCACGAGTTTTACCATTTGTTTTTATTCGTTTTTTGATTTTTTTTAAGGAAGTACAAGGATTTCACAATAATTTTCCATTAATTGTTTGTTGTTTTCTTTTTTGATTTAATGACATCATAATATATTTATATTTTTCGTTGTTGTTGTTGTTTTACAATATAATTTCTCAATATGTATCGAACAAGCGTATATATACACATACATACATTTATTTTATCATACAGTATTTTATTTTTTTTATTCATGATTCATTCATAATTACAGGTGTTTCAAACGGTTCTCGGATCTCTAAACACTCTCTTATATATGGTATATACATACATATGTATGCGTATATGGATATTATATGATAAGTATGTATGTACATACATACGCAGCCCTTCACTTGAAACGTTTATAGGAAATATTTGAAAAATTCCGTTCGAATTATTGTATTATAAATGTATATTTATATTCTAGAAATGGTGGAATGGCACTGTACAATGTCAAAGGTCAAATATCATAGAACTGCCATTAATAAAAAATACAAATATTTAAAAAAAAAATTAAAAACATTCTATTTAGAAAGAATTTCTAATTATAGATTCTTTTTCTGTTTAAGTATCTATAAGATATTTTTTTCAGATTTAATTTTTTTATGAAATATCTTTATAAATATATTTACAGAAAAAAAAACAAAAATATATTTTATAAATAAAAACTTTAAATCAAAGTTAATAAGCCGTATTAATAAATTTTTATTGCTGAAATCCGAGTTGAATCCATGTTGTCATATCGTGTAAGAAGAGTGATTGATGGATGATGGATGATCGATGTATCTCAGAATAGATAAAGAGCTGATAATGATGACAAAAAGGTGAGATAGACACCGATATCGCTGGACAATAGCGGATTATATACATATATAATATATTATTTATTTATATTATATATATCCTGTCTTGCCAATATCCTTTCTAATGTTCCTTAAGAGAGACAGAGAGTAAGCGAGAGAGAGAGAGAGAGAGAGAGAGAGCGAGAGAGGGAGAGAGCTCAAATACAAATCCAAAAAAACTAAAATATATAATATTTTAATTGGGTATATATGTTTTTGCATTTAAATGTATTGCAATTACATTCTTAATTTTAATTTATGTATTTACATTTTATATTTATTTATGATAGAAATTTTGTAAAAAATTTTTTTTAAACTCATTTTCAAAATTGAAAATTTGAAATGAATCTAATCCAAATAAAATATATACGATATAATAAAATTAGCTGATTTAATTTTTTGTTTCAATGCCTGTTTTAATTTATTGTTTATTTTCCTTTTTTTTAAAGTTTATTTTGTATCTTCAAAAAAGGAAAACAAAGAAAAAACATAAACTTGCATTTAAAAATTAAAATAAAAAATGCAATACAAACTTAAAACAAATGCTTTTGCAATAAATTTATTTATGCTTTCAGCTAAAAAATCTATATGATAAATTTTTTAATTAATAAATAATTTCTTATAAATAAATACAAGATACAATTGTGCCTGGCTGTAATAAATCGTCGTAGCGGTAAATTTAAAGAAAATTCTAATAGAATTGTGTATATATATGGTGTATATACAAGTATATATGTATGTATGTGTGTATGTATACGCAAGGGTATATATTTCAAGGTTCTCCGGCTGTGAATGAAATGTTAAACAAAAACAAAAATAAAAACAAAAATAATAAACGCCTTGAAAAGCGTTCAAGCAAAACAAAAACAAAAAAAAAATAACAAAAGAAAATGCTACCCAAAACCCACCCACCCACAATGTCTATAACTAACTAAATATATATGTACATACATATTAAGTGTGGTAGCCATAATATTCAATACTCTAGAGTCTAGACCAGGATTGACGTCACGCAAAAAACAAAACAAAAAACAAAATGAAACAAAATTAGCAACAAAAATTATGTAAAAATATTTTAAAAAAAAGTTTAAGTCAACACCTGCAAAATATACCCCATACATACATACATACATACAAACACCCATATAATGAACAACAACAGAAATGAACATAAAAAAAACCAAAAATAAAACTAAAAAATAAAAACAAAAATAAAAAGAATAATAATAATAGGGAACAAGAAATACAAAAAGAACAATTTCCCATTTGAAACCAGTTTTCCAGTTAGTGTGTGGATGCTGGCTTCTTCAGTCTTCATGTCTTCAGTCTTCCAGTCTTACAATCTTACAGTCTTACAGTCTTACAGTCTTACAGTCTTCAGTCTTCAAGTTTTTATGCCATGGATTCTTCTGTCTTCACTTGATGCTTATGTGAGTCAGTATTTTATGTAGGGTTTATTATTATTATTATAATTTTTGTTCTTTTCTTTTTGCTTTTTATCAGTACAGCAATTTATAACACGCACAATGCAACCTTCTGTACCTTATAAGGGGGGGGGGGGGGGGAAGGAACCCCTCGCTCCTCCCTTCCCCACCCTCTTTTCCCCCGTTGCACCTTGTTGCCCCGCAAGAATCCCCCTTTCGTTTGTCTCTGGGGCACCGATCCCCAACTGATTTTGCTCTTCGGACGACAAGTTGCAATTCCGCACCAGAAATTCTCCATCTGAAAACCAAATTTAAAAAAAAAGAAAACAAAAAACAAAAACAAAAACCAAGAACAACAAAATAAAACGAAGAACTAAAAATGAGCGAGATGTGAATTTAAACTGGAATTCAGATTTCAGATGAACTTATTGTATATTTATGTACAAGGGTATCATAAGTTTCTTAACAAATTCGTTGTTAAAAAATGAAGAAAAATTAATAAATAAAACTATAATATTTGTATATTAATTTCGTAATAAATTTTTAATTTTTAACATTTCTTTTAAATTAATTAATTACAATTATATATAATTTTTTATCAAATAATTTCATGACTTCTTTTAATTTTTAATCAAGAATTTTGGAACAACGGTTTTTAAACAATATAATTTTTTATTTAATACAATAATTATATTTCATATATCGAGTCAATTTTTAATGCTGTTCATATTTGTTTAAAAAAATCTTTATTTAATCAAAGAATTCATACTTTTATCATCACATTTAATAAGAATAATAATATTAATAATTAAATACACTATATGCTTATATTTTAAATTATTATTTCTTCAATTTTTTATCCATTATTTATTTATTGTATTTAATTAACTTTTATTTATGCATTTAATTGTTGTCGAATTCTTTGTTTACAAAAACAAATTTAAACAAATTTTTTTCATTTCAGATTCAATGAATTCTAAAACGGTATACTTGCATCAAGAATGATAATTATTTTAAACTTTAAATAATAATAACAAAAACATTAAAACTAATTTAATTAATATATAATGTATGTTTGTATGTAAATAAGAAAATAGATAATGCCGAAACCCGGGATTGAACCGGGGACCTTTAGATCTTCAGTCTAACGCTCTCCCAACTGAGCTATTTCGGCTTATTAATTAAATAAAACAAAAAGATTTAATTAAAAACAATTAAATTTAAATTTGAGATAAGAACAGAAAAGAGCACCAAAAATTAAGTTTATTTTTAATACGATTTTACAGGGTATACAAAGTACGGTGTTAATATAATTTATTGTACATAATTTAGCTACAAACATATGTATGTGTGTATGTGTGTATGTAGGTATGCGTGTATGTATGAGTATATGTTTTTTATAACTTGTTAATTTTAACGATTTCTGCGAAAGTCGAGCAAAGAACCAAACTAACTGTGATTTTGCACGTGCACATACATACATAAATACATACATATGCACATAAATGCATATGCTCGTATGTATGTATATAGTGTATGTGTATATACATATATCTTAAGATACAGTAGCCTTAAAGAAATCGCCCATCTTGATAATGACGTTTTTGTATCTTGTTTTTCTGTATTTTGTTTTTGTTTATGTTTTTTTATTGCCAATGATGAGACATTCAGCATACGTATGTATATACGTATATACGTACATACGTTGTTGTTGATCATGCTAATCATCATTTTTATTGGGGGAACTACGAGTGTGATCAAAAAAAGATGACGTCCATATTGCGTGGTTTTTACCCAATCTCAAAAAACACAAATCAAATCTCAACATCTCAACGGGTTTGTTTCGTTTCGTTTCGTTTTTGTGTTTTTGTTTTTTTATTTCATTTTGTTTTGTCATTTCTTTTCATTTCTTTTGTTAAATATTTAGTACGTATTTATGCATTTGATTATTGTTCATGCGCTATGAATTAACTAAATACAAATTTGTTTACAAATATAATATAAAAAGTATAAAATTGCAAACAATAAAAAAACAAAAAAAAATTTTACAAATATAAAAAAAATTAAATTCATAATAAATATTAAAAGGCAAAAAAAAAAAAAAATATTGTTTAATATTGTTAAATATGTTCTCATTTATTTTGGGTGCCGCGTTTGTCATTTTGCTTGTCGTATCTTTTATCTGCGCCTTGTATCTTTGTATCTTGTATCTTGTATCTTGTTGATCTGTTTAAATTAAAATTGTTTTTAATTTGTATTTGTTATTGTTATTGATTCTCAGACATGTGCAAATTATTTACACCTGCACCTGTAAATTTGATTTATTTATGTTTTCAATGTGTTGAGTTACACCCAAAATTTGTATCTGCATCTGGATAACGTTTAGATACATTTGAGATTCAATTTGGCTAACGCCTTAGATTTAATTTCTTAAGTTAAACTTGAGTTTAATTTGGTTTACACTTGGCTTGAACTTTGTTTTAACTATAACTAAACTTGGCTTAAGGTTAGAGTTAAATTTAAATTTAACACTTGAATTTAATTTCATTTACAAATTTTACTTAATTATAGATAAAACTTGGCTTCAACTTTGGTTTCAATTCTATTGTTTTACACTTCGGTAAACTTGTCTTAAACTTGGCTCATACACTTGTGTTAAACTTGGCTAAAACGTTTGTCTCACAGCAATTAAGCTTTGATTACCCTTGGGCGTTGACAGCTTTGGATTCAGTTTCATTTAAAAGCCGATTTTAACGATCTTTTTCCTTTTACACACCTGCAGATTTGTCACCTTGCATGTAACTCCCGTAAAGTAACTTTTTTTTCCCCCCTCTTTCTTTTTTTTTTTGTTCTTTCTTTCTTTTTCTCCTTTCTTTTTTGGAGGCTCGGCGAATCCTTTGTTTCTGAAAAGACCAAACCAAAAACAAAAAGGAAGAAAGAAATTAAAACCAATTTTAAATAAAAATATCTTTAGTATTTCGCGGTTTAAGTATAAATTAATGGGTGTGCGAAATGCTTAAAAACAAAAACTTAACCGGTATAAACTATATAAAAAAAAAATTATTTAAAAAATACATCTTTTGTTTGATGAACATTTAATACCCTAACATGAGCACACATTTGTGGCAAATGAAAATAGTTTTGTTTAAATAAATAAATTAAAAAGATAAATTAATGGGTCAAAGAAATCGTTTTTTTTTATTTGTTAAATATTTGTTTAAAAAAAATAATATTATGAAAATAAATTAATTTCATTTTAATCTAAAATCAAATGAAATTATATATTTTGTTTCCCAGAAGAGAATAAAATGTATATGTTCTCTAACAAAAAAATAATAATATATAATAAAACAAATACTAAAATTTATAATTAAAAATATACATAACATAACAGAGCATAATAATTAATAATTAAGTCAATATATACATATACTTTAATAGATATTGTTAGAATCTCACTCATGTTTGACATTTTTTTTTATTCGAATGGATAGGTTTCTTATTTTGTAATTAATTGTAATTTTAATGCGATATAAATAAATAATTATATTTTATTGATCTATTTTACATACTAACGAAATATATCCTTGGCATGTACATACATACATAGATAATGTATTATTATTTATCTAGATCTTTAAGAGAATAATGGGATTTAACTTATTGTGCTTTACCTTGTTACACACTACGTGACATTATTTTAGTGCCACTTTGTTGGCGAGGGTATTTACCATGGCACGGAGTGTACATACATATGCATGTGTGTGTGTGTGTGTGTGTGTGTTAGTTGTGTCGTGTCGAGTGGAATGTGGAACAGGGGTGGGTGGGTTGTTTTATAGCGAGTGAGATAGAGCGAGAAAGACAATGAACTAACGAATGCTGCAAATGGTATGATGGTGGATGAAGGTATGGTAGATGGGTGTGGGGGGAGGGGTGGTTATGTTCTTCGTTTTTCGTTCTTCGTTTTGTGTTCGTCTTGCGTTCGTTTAACGTTCGACTTCGACTTTGACTTCGACTTCGGCTTGTAAATTTGTATTGTTTAGCGGCGCGCGTTGGCGTTGGCGTTAACAGCAACGTTGACGTTGGCAGCGGCGTCGGCGTCGACGTCGACGCTTGGGCTTTGGGCTTGGGCGAATTTCCTTTTTAAAAACGCTTGCCGAACGAAGCCGCGTTTTAGTTCTGTTTGCAAAACGCAGCCAATTGGATGTGTCCAACCAGAGTAGAGCAGAGCGAAACGTTTAAACTAAAGCGAATGTGCAAAACTTATTAAAACATAACGTGAATAAGCCAACAAAATAAATATTACAAAAATTTAAACATTTAAAAAAAAAACTATTTATTCTGTCTTCGCTTAAAAATTTGAAACAATTTCCGTTTCCTTTGCGTTTTCGTCTCTTGTTTGTTCGTTTGCTTAAGAATATCGCGACGTTATCTTGACATTGGACAAAACCAATTGAAAAAATAAATTAGTGCAAAGAAAAATCAACAGAACTTTTGTTTTTTTTTTTTGTTTTGTTTTGTTTATAAATATTGTAAATATTTAGTTCAAACGCGTTCGTATTTAATTTATTTCAATTATTCAATTGTTTAAATTCAAACAAAACCAAAAACAAAACAAACATAACAAATTGTACACATTTTTTTTGTGTTGAATTGAAAATACTTTTTATTTTTTAAAAGTTTGTTTTTCTGTGATAGTGCCAACATAAACGAGGAATCCCAAAGTGTAAGAATTATTTTACTTAACAATAAAATAATAATAATAATAATAAAAGACGTATGCTAAAATTAAACGAAACAAAAAACAAATCCACAATCTTTTGAAACTGAGGAATTATATTTATAACAATAGAAAACTAGTTTGGACTTGGCCTAAGCAAAAACTTAGTTAAAGTTTATTTAAATTTTGCATAAATCTATTTAAAAAATCACTGCCCGAGATTTATTTAAATTATTGTTAATTGAAAATTATAATATATAATACTTTTAACTAAGTATTTAATTAAAAAAATATCTGAAATTGCTATTTGTATTATGGACAAATATTAAAAATAATTAATAAATATGAATTGCTGAAAAAGTTTCGAAATTTCAGAAATTACAAATTATCTACAAAGTTTTGAACAAATTTTGAAATGAAACAAATTTTATGATTCTAACAAGATAAATGTGAAAAGCTTAAAATTTTATTTAGGTTTAAACGTTTTTCAAAGCTTTTCTAACGAAAATTGATTCATTAATTTTATTTTTTGTTTCGTAAATTTTTAAATACAATACCACATAAGGAATATCAATCGATAATTAAAAAACAATTGAAAAATTTTGAATACAAAAAAAAAAAAAACTTGATTGGTTCATTACGAAAAGTTCTACAATTAAAAAAGATTACATCAATAGAATTGGATTGGATTGGAAATGTAAAAGCTTTTAATTATAATTGAACATCAAACGAACATTATAAAATGCAAATCATGTAATAAATTAACTAGTTCATTATAATAATAGAAAAAACACAACAGCAATAAAACCAAAATAGATTAAATAATTAATATTAATATTTGAAAAAGTTCCTAATGCAAATTTTGTGTAACTATTGTTTTTCAATTAATAAATAGTGTCATAACAGTAACTGGTTCATTAAAAACAATTATAATTTCAAATACTAAATATTGTATATGGTATTTTCATAGTTAGTATGAATAATGGGATTAATTACATTTTATTTTAATTTTCCAATTAAAATTTAATAATTTAAATTTAACAAATTTTGTAAACATGTCAATCAAAATATTGTAGATGACATCAATACGAACATTTTGTAGAAAGTTATACAATAAAACTGGTTCCACCCCGAAACAAATGGTTAACAAATTTTTCAATAAAATGCGACATGTGCCGTTATCAGCGGAAACTAAAACTGAAGACGAGAAGCGCAACAGATAAAAGACAAAACATAGAACAAAAAATTATAAAAGAATAGATAAAATAGTTCTAGATAATGAATCTGAAATTAAATGAAATATACAATATGTCCAAAACTTGTTCTCCAACATTACAATCAAAAATGTGATGGGAAAATATTTAAACAAATATTAAAATAAATTGAAAAAAAAGATACGAAATGTATCTATTGTGGAAAGTGTATCCAAAAGATACTGTACAGGTGGGCGGCTTAAAAGTTGCATATATTGTAGAAGATGCAATCGGTTTATCTCTCTGTCACGATATTACCATAATAGCATTCGGTTTAGACGTGGCTTAAAATTGTATTTAATTCATTAGTCATTGCATAACTGCGATTGCAAATTGATTAACATTTCATTCATAATTTATACGATATTGCTAATTTGTATAATAGATGTGTGTGTGTGTATGTGCAAGGCATGAAATATGTGTGCATGTGTATGTTAGCCAAAGTAACTTGCCGACTAACACGTTGATCAAGCAAAAACAAAAACTATTTAAATATTAAATATTTTTTAAATATTTAACAAAAAACACAGAACAATACCAAAAACAATTTATTTAATAATTAACTTTTTCTTGCACTAAATAATACATCTTTTTTATAATATTAATCTAATATTTTTCATATTGTATATACAATTTTAATTTATAATATTTAATATTCAAATTGTTGTTAAATAAATTGAAACTGAAAGTATTGAATTTCAAAAATTCAGCACTTAATTTGTATATTTGAAAGAAAGAATTTCTTATTAACAGTTTTGTTAATACATATATATCAACTATAATCTATAAAATGGATTCTTGCAAATAAAGTATAATCAATTTGAGATGGGGAAGAGGAAGAGAATATTTAAAATTACAATACTTAATTAGATTAACGAGCGAATGGTACTTGATAATATTATTAATAGAATGTCAAGTATTAAATAGATCGATCATCAGGAAATTCATTAGTGAACAGAAGGGTGTTAGTTAATTAAAAGGAAAAAAAAAGAAAAAGAAAAAAATATAATATAATATATTGTAATATACTTTAGTATATAATAATAATAATGTCAAGATGTGTAAATTAAGTGACAGCAGCCAGTTGCATTCCAGAATCCATAATAGAATTCAAATTTAAATTCAAATCATACTTAAATAGCAAACTTAATGATTTAGATCGTTAAGGTACAGACTAATATACGAGTATATACATATGTATGTACATACATACATACACACATATATAGACATATTGTAGTTAGTTTTAGTAGACAAGTGAGTGACATATATTTTTTGTTGTTGTTAATTAATTGAAAAACCTTTTACTTTCGCAATAGTATTTAAAAAAAAAAAAAAAAAACCAAATGAACATAAATAAAGATCATTATTTATACCTAATTTATAATAGTATTAGGTGAATTGGCGTCCAGTTAAGTGCGCAGGTGTGATAATTATTCATTAACTGACTGAATGAAATGACGATGTTATCTAATTATGAGTAGTTTCTACCAATTAGTGATATATATAATACGTACATATATATATGGTATATACCCTATATATCTGATATAATCTAAATTCCATTTAGAATGTTTCTTCTGTCTCACATTTCCATAGAAATCATATACCATGCATATACATTTACTTGCATGTACGAATGTATATTATGAATGTTCTATTTAATTGCATATTAAACCGGTCACAGTCACAATTGCAGTCACAGTTGCAGTCACAATCGCAGGCACAGTCACAGTCATCGTTAATCTACATTAATTTTGCACTCTTAAACTCTGGGCAATTATACAATAATGATTATATATGGATTATAGATAATTAATATATCTCCTTGTTGTTGTAGTTTTTATTGTAGTTGTTGTTGTTGTTGTCTGCCTTGATTTGCATTTGCTCAACAAATACGTAATTCAAATTGTTCAGATACAAAGCACTAGATAAAGATACAGATACAAGTTCAAAAGATGCAAATCATTTAGTACATTTTTCCTCCGCATATGTACATACACTTCCCCTCTATTTAGCCCTGCCTGAACTCTGTCCCATGCCTTGACCCTTGGTCATCTAGTTGTTGTTGTTGTTGTTTTTTGTTTATTTTTTATTTATTTTTTTTTTTTTGTTTAGAACTTGGCTAGTAAATTATGTAAAAAAAAAGAAAAAAAAATCGAACGCTTAAATAATTAAACGCCCTATGAGTAAACGTGTTTACCTAGTATCTATGTATGTCTGTCTGTGTATGTGTGTGTGTGTGTGTGTGTGTGTGTGTATGTGTGTGTGTGTGTGTTGTCATCAGATTATATTATAATATTTTGCCACATGTTCACGATTTTTCATTCCTTTAGTCGATTTAATGATTGATTGCGACATTAAAAAAAAATTAAAATCAATGCAACCAACAATAAAAGAAATTCCAACAACAACAACAACAACAGCAACATCAATAATAATAATAAAATTGTGCATTTCCATTTCAAGTTTAGACAAACAAAAAACACAAAATAAAAAATCTTTATAGATCAGCAACAATCTATTCCATCTAAAATCGTACTTAATTTCTATTAGCATTAATTTAGTTTAACTTTGGCATTTAAATTTAATTAAATAAATATATTTTCACATGCACTAATTAAATGATTTCTATCTACAAAGTTGTTTAAGAATTAAATGCCAATTTTCAACTTTAGACTAAATGCTATTATTATTATATATTGTTAATATTTTTTTGTTGTATTATTCTATTAGATGCAAATTATGTATTTATTAATTTGATTAATTAGAACAATAAAAGCAATTTAATAGCGTTTAAAAAAAAACAATAAACCAAATAATATTTGTGTATTAAAATAAACTATTATAGCTAGAGGTTTTATTATTATTATTTAGCTTAAAAGTGAAAGTCAAAATTATTATTAAAAAATTTAAAAAAAAATTTAAAACTATTTTCTTGACTTAAAAAAATATAATAAACTCTTAAATAAATAAACCCAATAAAATTAATATAATAAAAAATTAATTAAGGCAACAGGTTTTCATTATTTTCTTAAAAGTAAAAGTCAAAAATATATTATAAAAATTAAATAAAGCAAAACTATTTTCTTGACTTTGAAAAATATAATAAAGAATATAATTAAGTATCTTTTTTTAATTATTTGTTGTGTATACGAACACAATCATTTAATATTTTTGTAAACGGATAAAGGGGTATCTGAGTAGTCGCATATACCCGAATAGTGAAGAACTTTTACTTTCCTTGAGCTGACAATTGTCACAGAGATCGCTGAGCTTGACAACTGCAAAAGCTTCTTATAGCTAAATACGGCGGATTAAAATTTCTGGCGGGGATTTACGCCCAATGCCTGACTAAGAATCTGGTTATTTATAAATATTGTATTTTTTTGTATTTTTTTTTTGTATCAGTTATTCATGACACATTTGCAACACGTTGAGATTCCAGAGCGCACAACGGTAGCCACTATAAATCCCAAGATCTTGGTTATTATTTGTATTTCAATTTTTTTTAATTCTTATTCTTATTTTTTGTTATTGTTAATTTTTTGTTGTTTTTTTTTTTTTATTTTATTTCGATTTGTGGAACAAGCTGTAGCAGGCGTTGATGACAAGTTGATGGCTTCATTTGCCAATTGGCCCGGCCCGAACCGACCTGGCCAGCAATTACTTAATTAGCCCGGTTTCGGTGCACTAATCGCAGTCGCAGATAAAGCCATATTTCAATGCAAGCAATCAGGTTGACCATGGCTAATGCCATTGCAACGCTTATCTAATTAGCCAAGTGTTTATTTGTATATTGCATTTATTTGTTTATTTCATTTTATTTTGTTTTGTCTTGTTGTAATTTTGTGTAGGGGGAGTCATATATATATTTATATTAAGTTGTATTATTATTATTAACTGTATGCATATTATGTGTACGTATGTATATATGTATGTATGTATGTATGTGTAAATAGCTGCTAATTGCATTTATTTATTAACTATTAGCTAGCAGCTTGGACACCTGCTCATCGTGTTGTTGTCGTTGTTGTCGTTTTGGTCTGTTGCACTGATTTAATAAACATTTATGCGCAGCTGATTAAGGAATCTTAATAGCGCCACCTGGCGATCAGAATCCAAACAAACAATATGCATACAAAAAAAAATAATAATATTAAATAAACATAATGAATAATGGTAAAAAATGCAAAATGTCACTTTTTGTTTGCATAAAGAGATTTTTTTCGTTGTTGTCTTTTGGTTTTTTTTGTTTTTGTTCGTTTGTATTTTGCATGCAACATGACCAACAAATACACATGCAAACTGTTTCCTACCCCACCTATGATAACTGTACCCCCCCTCCCCGCTCCCCTCTTAACGCCCACAGCCCCACCCAATCAAGTGTCGGCCAATATCCTCAATACAATGGCTAAGTAGCCAGAGCCAAAGCCAAAGCCAAAGCAGCCGCCGGTTAACCTCGATTGTGGTTAAAATACAATAACTAAAACCATTCTAAGCCAAAGAGCACGACTATAAGATACTCTAGAAAACAAAAAACATTACAAGACATGACACAAAATATTAACTATATAGCTAAATATTTATTAAAGATATTAATTTTGTTTCCTTTTTTTTTTGGTCAATTTAATTTTTAATTTTTTATATAAATTTATAAAAAAATAAAGATAATATAACATACAATAAATATATATGCATGTGAATATATAGTGAAATGTTCATGCTTGATCAAGAATATTATAACAATTTGTTTTAAACAATGTTTCTTTTTTTTCTCAATATTTTTTGTTTGAGTTTGGGTTGACAGAGTATGGTAATATTTTTGTTACTTGACAGGCAATGTTAAACCGCATTTTTAGCCAAGTTATTTAGTGTGTATGTATGTACATGTATGTATGCATATGTACATACACCTATCTATTATTAATATCAACTAATATTGTGTCCAATATTTGAATGACACTCAGCAATATTCTTGAATGCATTTCGAGTGCGATTTGCATTTGTTAAATCAAGCTCTTAAGGAAATTGGGTTTATTTTGTTAGTTGCATGACTCAGCGATATATAAACGTATATAAATATGTGTGTATGTACAATATGGGAAACTTTTTACACACTCAGCACAAAAAGTTAGAACAAGTTTCTTTCTTTTTTTTGTGTATTGTTGTCGATTTGCCTTGAGACTAAATCTATTTTGATATTTTGCGATTAAATAACGTTTATGGGAAATTAAAAGCGAAAAATTTCCTAAAAAGTTAAAAGTAGTTCAAAACTTGGTTAACCTGTTTCAATTGCAATTAATATTTAAATTAATTAAATTAAATAAATCAAATTGCAAGTGGAAAACTTTCTTATAAAAAATAAAAAACAAAACAAAACAAAATAAAACAAAACTTTATGTAAATTGAGCATAGCAACAATATAAATAAATAATAATTTAATATAAGTATATGTATATACAATATGTAACGTCATCGATATGGCTGTGGATATAGAACATATAATACAATAGATCTAGGTCTAGATCATATATATTTATAGTCACAGTCACAGCCAAGTGAATGCCTAACGATAACTCCGGCCTAGGTTATACCCCTGACTATGACTATGTTTTCGCGTGGGCAGCGTCACGTTAGTCACGTTTATAACAACAACAACTACAACAACAACAACAACTACAACAACAACAACAATATAATAATATTAATAATAAATGTTCAAGCATACATAAATAAATAAATATAATATTGCATAAATAAATAATCTGAATGGGCGAATGCAACCAAGCGTTGAAATGTCCGAGCACCGTCTGTGAATATGGTCAATATGGGTCTTATTATTGTATATGCACTTTGTCCAATCTTGTCACGAATAGCATATGAATACTATGTGAATACTGTATGAATACTGTATGAGTATATGTGCATATACATACATATGTTACAGCCTCAATGAGTTTGCATTCATTTGGCATTGCGTGTGATGGCGATGGCGATGGCGCTCAAATGTATCTGGGGAATTTGTCACGAATTGAAACGTATATTGTTGCTAACTATTTGTTTAAATTAATTGATTGCGATAAATTTAAGTAATTGCCTCACAAAGAGAACATAAATAATTATTGCATTTAAATAATTAAGCTAGGCGCCAATTAAATGCAAAGTTATGGCTAGAAATGGGCTCAGTTTATGTCTAAAAACGATACAATTTTTATGATTAAAAACAAAAAGAAAAACAAAATAGAAATAGAAATTGCACAAGTTGGGTATGATGAGACCATGCACTTGTATGTAACAGTGTGGGAAAAACATTTTTTATGTATTAATATATATATTAATATATTCATAATTATAATAAAAACTTCAAAGCCGGAAAACACATTAGATTCGAAATAAAAACAAAAAATAAAATTAATAAATAAATAAATGTTTTGGCATATTTGTGCCCCAGACTTAGGGTATCTTGTAGTCGAATTCTCTTCGTTTGTTCATATATTTTAATTACTAAAGTCGCTTTGGCCATAAAAAGTCATTGAAACCAACAATTTCGCTAAGTGAAATGCTTTTTATTATTTTTATTCTCTTTGTTTTGTAAATTTAACACCTTGAACCAATCAACTCGTCAATTTGCAATCATTATTCGTTACATTCTACTCGCTACTCGTTATTTGTCCATATCCAGCGGGTTGTGTTCAGGTTCGTTCCATTTGAACCACAGAATAAATGCGTAAAAATTAAATGTCCCATAAAAATCGCAATTTGTCCACACGCACAGTTGTTCCTCTTCTTTTTTTTATTTTTTTTGTTTTGTGTACCCTACAACCGCGAAAGGTATATGCAAATTGTGCCAATGTATGTAACATGCAATAGAAGAACTATCAAGAAAAAGAAAACAAAATCAAACAAAACAGAAGAAATTAAAACAATTTAAAATAATCAAATTTATTAATAAGGGTTTTATTTCTTTTTCTTTGTTTTTGAAAATAATTAAATAAATAAATAAATCTTTTAATTTTTGACTTGTTAATTATTTTAATTAATTTATTTATTTATTAATTTTTTTTATATCTAATGTTAAAATTAATTGAAGACAGAACCTGTTGGAATGTCAGCACGAAAGTTTATAAATGTTTTAATTTATTTGTTATGCGTTCTGTTTAATCTTTCATGTTCCTTTTTTTTTTAACTTAAGTCTAGTGAGTGTAACTAAAATTCGTTGTGCCGCTAGCACTAAGTCAAGTTAAAATATGTAAATAAATTTGACAAAATTGTAGCGCGTGCCGAACTTTAACGAGCTTTGTTATGGAACAGGTCTTTGGTAAACAAAAACCAAAAAAAAAAAAACCAAAAAATCAATAGCCAAAAAACAATCGATGCCATTTATTGCAACATTATGTTACATATCTTACATACATACACACATACATACATACATGTGCATGCAGCCAATATCAAGGCCAAGACGAAGGAAGGGGAATCACAATTTCAAATCAATTTTTATGAAAAGCTCAAATAAAGTAATGCATCATGAATTATGAGTATCCGCATTCTTAAAATCTTTTAACCAAAAAATAAAAAAAAGAAACAACCAGCTAGAAAATAAAAAACCGTAATAAGTAGCTAAATGCTTAAATAGTTTCTTTTTTTTTTTGTTTTGGCTTTTAGCCTTGGATAGTTCAGAGGCTTTGTGTACTCAGCGTACACCCTCTACAAAGAGCCTTGACAGCTGTCACTCAGTAAACAGTTAATGTAAGATATTTATTACCAACTTCAGATACAGATACAATGTATCTTAAAGGTGTTCGCATGGCAAAAGACAAAAAGCAAAAAATCAAAAAATCAAAAAAAAAAAATAATAAAAAACAAACATAAACACAAAACCAGAAACAAAGAAAAACATTAAAAAAATACACACACACACATAGAAATAGCTCTTAAATTAACTTTTGAAATGTGATTGATTAAAGAAATAATAATAGGAATATAATAAAAATGTAAATAAAAGTAGAAAAAAATTCAATTGTTATTTTTATTTTCTTTTTTTTTTATATATATACTAGCTTGTAGCTTTAGCGATTTGGCTTTCTGAGAACACGACATTAATTATATATGTACACACAGATACATATGTATCTAAGTGTGTGTGTTCGTGTGTATGTATTTATGTAGTTAGTTTTTTAATGGCATTTTAGCCAAAAATTGATTTGCGGCCAAACAAAAAAAAATATAAAAAACAAAAAAAAAATAGCAAATATTCACAATTGATTAGACTTGTTTGACTTTGTTTAACCTTAGACATTGAACTTGGCTTTATAAAGCATTAAAAAAATATTATTATTTTGTTTATTAATCTTCTTTTTTGTTTTGTTTTTTTTTAACTTGGCAAACTTCCGTTTGGCGTGATTTACATGTCATAAATAAAATAATAAAAAAAATTAAAAACTATGCCTTGAAATGGCGATTAGCAAAAGTGCAACAAACGCCTTTCACAAATATTTCAAACGCATCCAACTAGCCGACTTCGCAATGCTCTACACTTACAGCCTTCACATTTTCCAGCAAAGAAAAAAAATTTATCTTATATATACGAAACCCAAAAATAAAAAAACAACTATAATTTAAATGCATTAAAAGGCTTTATTTTTCGATATACATACATACACGCATACACATGAATGTATGTATGTAATAAATAATAATACATTGAGTACAGTTTAAAATACTTGACTATGCAAAATTTCATTTCATAAACTTAATTAAAATCGAATTAAATTGTTAAGAATTTTTTTTTATTATTATCATTACATTATCGTTTGCTTATTTTGTTAAGTAACAAAAACAAACCACAAAGAAAAAAAAACATTTTTAAATTTATTGTAACGGAATTAGAATATAATTATTATTAAATTTAAATAATAAGCTTAAACTTATGGCTAAGCAAAAAGCTTATGACAGTTAATAATGTGGTGCAAGTCTTGGCAACTCGCGAGCTTTGAAGCTTTGAGCTAAACTTGCAGCTTTGAAGCTTAAACGGCACTCTTATATGATACGTATATATACGGTCGCTTAGCTAATAGGACACACCAGTTAGGGTATAGAATATAAGTACATTAGAACACAATGGCACTCAGAACTATCAAAAATGTCACATTTAATTTGCGAGCTTCGGAAACGCATTCACTTTCATTTCAAATCAATTCACGATAAATTCATGTCACGATTTTTTGTAATACTATAACATATATACTATATATATTTGCCTGATCTGTGGCAGATCTCTTGTGGATCAGTTGAAATTGATAATTGATGGCATTGTGGCAGTAGCAGACCCAACTGACAAGGCCAATTAATATGCCGTTTCTCGATTATTTATCATTATGTCGCGTTGCGTCTCATTTTGTTTTTGTTGTTGTTTTTGTTGTTTTTATTGTTTTCTTATTTTTTAATTATTATTCCTCATTCCGTTTGAGTTTGTTTTGCAAATGAAAATTGTTTGCTTCAAATCTTGTGATACGTCAGTTTAATTGACTCCTGGTTTCTTATCAATCTGTCAGTCTGTCCGCCCACCTCTCTTGCCGGAATTCTCTAGATATTCTAGGGTAATACGAGTCGTTGGCGAGGCCGAAACAAATATTGCAGAATCACAACAAATAATAATAATAATTATAAAAATTACATATATTTGTTTTTGTTGTATGTATGTTGATCAATCAATTAATAATTTATATTTATACAATATATATTTATATTTTTTTCAGAATAAACAAGTGGCAAGATGATACCAATATTGGAAAAGCTGAGGGGCCTCTATAGCTCGTACGTGTTGGCCGTATTAACCGTTGGCTATATATTGGGCGAATTGGGGCATTATCTAATTGGTGTCACATCCAAGCAGACGGCGATCGAATTGGATTACGGTGATCATGCCTGCCAGCAGAATAACAGTATATTCACACGGCATCAGCTGACGACACAGTGCTCGGATGTGAAGAGCGAGGGCAACTGCTATGAACTGAATGTGAATGGCACCGGATACTGTGAATGGAATTATAATGGGCTCGGCATCGATTATCAGATATTGGCCGGACCAACTTTCATATTGGTGTTTACCATAGCCGGTGTGTTTATGGGATTTGCAGCCGATAAATATAATCGCGTCAAGCTGCTGACCGTGTGCACCATTGTCTTTGGTATTGCGATCATATTACAGGGTACCGTTAAGGCATATTGGCACCTGCTGTTGCTGCGCATGGTTATGGCTGCCGGTGAATCCGGTTGCAATCCATTGGCGACTGGCATTATGTCCGATATATTTCCGGAGAATAAGCGCGCCCTGGTCATGGCCATATTCAATTGGGGCATCTATGGCGGCTATGGCATTGCCTTTCCCGTTGGCCGTTATATAACCAAGCTCAATTTCTTTAACATGGGCTGGAGGATTTGCTATCTGGGCGCCGGTATCTTAACCGTTCTTATTGCCGCACTAACGGGCGCAACATTACGCGAACCGGAACGTAAATCCATCGGCGAGGGTGATCGAACAACGGCCAGCGGTAAACCGATTAGCCTATGGCAGGTCATCAAAAATCCAGCAATGATAATGCTTATGATTGCCGCATCGATACGCCATTGCGGTGGCATGACATTTGCCTATAATGCCGATCTCTATTATAATACATATTTCCCGGATGTGGATCTTGGCTGGTGGCTATTTGCCGTTACCATTGGCATTGGCAGTGTTGGCGTTGTCGTCGGTGGCATTGTATCCGATAAGATTGTCGCCAAAATGGGCATCAGATCCCGTGCATTTGTCCTGGCACTTAGCCAATTGATTGCCACATTGCCGGCCTTTGGTTCCGTTTATTTTGATCCATTGTGGGCAATGATAACGCTTGGCTTGAGCTATTTCTTTGCCGAAATGTGGTTTGGCATCGTCTTTGCCATTGTCGTTGAGATTGTCCCGCTGCGTGTCCGCTCCTCGACAATTGGCGTCTTCCTGTTTGTCATGAACAACATTGGCGGTAATCTGCCCATTTTGGTCGATCCTGTGGCCAAAGTAATTGGATATCGTGGCTCCATAATGATCTTCTATGCCGGCTTCTATGGCATCAGTAAGTATTTTCACACATAATTATGATCACAATTAAGTTTGATTTTTTTTTTCCTTTTATGTTAAATTTTATTTTTTTAACAGGCTCAATCCTTTTCTTCATCACCTGCTTCTTACTCGAGGGTAAGGCGAAACCCGCTGCCGAGCCACAGGAGTCACAGAAAGGATATCCGGACACTGTGCTCAATGCACGCCACATGTACGGACACGATAATTCCGTATTTAGCGTCGATGAGACGCTACCCGCAAACGGTCGTCCTGCTCAGCTGCCGCAGCATCTGCAAATGTCCAACAATGGCTATGAGAAATCCCAATCCACTCAGCCACGTTATAATGGCGCCGAGAGCAGCAGACTGTAATATTATATACATACATACACACATATGTATATACACATATATATGTATATGCATATAGATGATGGATCATAGCGATGTCAAATCTAAACAGATTTTATTATAAACATACATAGTATATGAAATTTGCCTAAAATTTGTATTTCTAACATATATATTTTTTTTTTATTATTATTTTGGTTTTCTTTTTTAGTTTGATTTTTTTTTTAAATAAATAAATTAGAATATTTTTGTAAAATTAAAAATTATTTAGTATTAAATGAGAGATAATCGTACAAGTTAGCGTTAAGTACAAACTCTCTTACGATAATTGTAATTCCCCTCTTATATGTTTTTCTTCTTCTTGTTCTTCTTTTACTTTTTTTTTTTCTTTTAGACTCAAATCATTTGTACTTAATTCGATAAGTGAAAAAAATATAAATTAAAAACGAATAACTACAGAAAACAAAAACACAAACACTGTTTGTTTAATTCTCACATACTTATTCAGGGGTGACACAGAAATCTCTTTCGCCAGCAAAAGCAACCAAAGCGCAAAATGGCGTTGCCACAGAGCTACTTTCGGGCGGTTTCAAACCGTCTAGCATATTCGGTGGTGCTTTTGCAAACAACTGCTTGTATGCAGTTTGTTAAAAAAAAGTAATGATTACAAGTGAAAGAATATTCATTTTCTAGTTAATCTGCATTGGTGGTTTTCACATGTTTCATTCATTAAAGTTATCTATTTTGCACTTATGAAAACCTATCGTAAAAATATTCGCTTGCACAAATGAACCAATATATAGATATGCCACCTTTGTCGAAAAGAGAAAAAAACCGTCTAGAGATTTCTGTGTCACCCCTGATAATGAAATACTTATAATAATACGACCTATATTGGCTTCTTCCAAATATTTGTTATCTGTTTGTTTCAGATTTCCTGTTTTATTCAAAGGGTTTGTTTTTTTTTTAAGTTTAGTTATTTCATTTATTTTATTCAGTTGTATATTATATTCTGGAGTGCCGGCGTAAATGAAGATATCTGCAGTAGTTCTGCCTGTTGTATTATGTTTATTTTTATGATTATAGGTATATAAGATTGTTTTCAATTTGGTAATTTTGTTTTCTATGTTATTATCGGTAATTATTATT
>JBAMCR010000115.1:0-56671 GCA_037075045.1 Mulgravea parasiatica
GACATGGAACGTATCCCCCATTTTACTATAGAAATCGCCTTTTTTTAACACGGTTTTTTTGTACACGGATTTCTGAGGAACGTATCTACCGTGTAAATAGAGAGTCGAGTGTACATTAATATTTTTGTATGTGCATATGTATTGCTATTTTATTTTATCTGCATACGTTTTGTAAAAATGTTATATGTTATTTATTTATTTTTTTTTAAATTTTTTCTATATAATAACAATGTCGTACGATGGTCACGTACATATGTACATATATATGTACATACATACATTTGTTTGTATGCATGTCTATTCATAAAAACCTATTTACATGTAAATAAAGGAAATACCTATTTGTATAATACGTGACAGAATTATAAGACCTTTTGTTAGGGTATACATACATATGTATATTGTACATATGTGTACATACATATCTTTGAAAAAAAAAAAGAAACGAATTTTGTGTCATGTCAATGCATTTTGCTGTTGCCGTATTGTTGTTAAAATACTTAATCTTTCTACACTTTGATTGCATTATTATTTTTAATTTCTAATACATACTAATATTTTTGGAAGCAAAGACCTCCCCACATTCAAAAAGTGGCTAAATGCATACATGCATACACACATGCATTCATATACAAGTAAGCATTATAAATAAATAAATAAGTAATCAAAAAAAAACAGAAACAGAAATAAAACAAAACAACAAATACAACAATCAGCTGCAACGATATGTTTTGCGCTCTCCTCTTTTGTCGCCTCTTTCTAGCTCTCTCAGCACAGAGAGCGTAAAGCACTGTGGTATAAATACAAACAAAAAAAATGTACTATGATGTTAAATAAAGAAAATTTATTTAAATTAAATGTTTGCATGAGTTTATTAGATCATTGTCTATTAATTTGTAAAGACATTCATATTATCATGTACAAGTTTTCAAAAATGTTTTTTTTATTGATATTATGTCACTTCATTAGGAATAATAACATTTAAACAAATATACTGGAGAAATTGTTCTGAGCTTTTAAAACTGATATGTAATAAGAATTTTATCTGTACGCATTAATATTACAATTATCTTTTGTTGAGTTTTCAAGCGAATTTCATATTTTTGCACCAGTGTTTCTCTATCAGTTCGTTTCATTCAGTCTCATTTCCTTCTGTGCAGTTGTTGTTGCTGTCTTTGTCTGTCTAACACGCGCGCAATATTCGCTGCTTTTGTTGTGTTTTTCAATATATGTATGCATATAGATATATGCATGAGCCCGTGTGATACATATATGCATGAGTCTGTATGTATATACATATATGAATCCTTGTGTATGTGTATTTTTGAAAGCACAATACAAATTATTCACGATTTTTACAAATTATGCAAAAATTTAACAAATAAATTATGAAATTGCTTCATATGCACACAAAGTAAATACATACACACATACATAAGTATTTCGTACACATATATTATTTAGTTCTTTTTCGAACTTGAAACAGTTTCAAAAGACGAACGTCACATTAACAATAAGCAGAAAAAAAATTAAATAAATATTACATATTTTTCTGTTTTCTTTTTTGCGCGTCAGCTAAAAGAAAAACAAAAAACAAGTAAAAAAAAACAACAAAAACATACACATTCGCACAAGCGCGCACACACACACAAGGGCAATAACAAAACTTACCACTTGACGCTGCTGTCTCAACTAGCGTTGTTGTTGGTGCGATGTCAAGAAACAGTTGAAATTGTTAGGAAGCAGCAGCAGCGAAGACGACGACGACGACGGCGGCAGCGGGAGCAGCAGCAGCAACAACAAATACACACAGCACTGCTGATAGGTTTTCAGCCCGTTCCAATTCCACTTGTTTCGTTGCTGTTATTATTATTGTTGATGACACAGAAGAGGCAGAGTGGAACGCACAAAAACAACAGCAACACAAACAAAAATCATATGTTTTCAGCTGTTGTCGTTGCTATCACTGTACTCTTCCTTTTTTTTTTTGTATTCTTTCTTTGTTTTGTCTGCCGTTGTTTTTGCTTTTTTGTTGTTGGTTTGTTTTTGCAGTCGGCAGCAGCAGCAACAGTAAATTTATTTACTTGCGTCTTGCGTTTTTGTTTTAATTTGTGTGGGGGGAGGAGACTGCGCTGTCCGACTGTAAACGCCCACACACGCACACAGAGAGCACTGCAACAGCAAACACAGAAGTCGAGCTTAGAAACAAACTTTCAAGTGCAAAGCTCCCGCTAGCGCGTTTGCGTTTGTTTGAATTGTGTCAAAAAAACAAAAAAAAAATGTTATATATAGCTATCGCTGATACTCCTTTGTTGTTGCTGCTGCTGCTGACTCGCTCGCTCCCACGCACACACGACACACACAAACAGCAAAAAGAGAGAGAGAGAGAGGAAGGCTGTGACGGCTGCGTTGTAGATTTTTTGCTTCTTGTTCTCTTAGCTATTCGTTTTTGTTTTCTGTTTTGTGTTCAGCTTTTGCCTCAGCTGCTGTTGTTGTCGCTGTTGTTTTTGCTATTGCTGCTGCTTCTTGCTAGCACACAAATTAACTGCGACATTAAAATTAAATCTCTGCTTTGTTGTTGCGTTTTTTCTTTTCTGTTTTTCACCTATGTTACTTTCAACTCTGCCCCACGTTTTGTTGTTGTTTTTCCTCTTGTTGTCGATGTCGTTGTTTTGTTGTTGCTGCTGCTGCTGCTGCCTTTTGCGTTTATTAATCGATTTCACTTTTCTACTGCGTTTCTTCCTACTGCTGTTGCTGCTGCTACACAAAAAAAAAAAAACAAAAAACAAAAAAATTAACTAGCGAACAATAACAAAAGTTTAAATCTTTTGGTAAATTTTTGTTTTTCTTATCGAGTCGTTGGGATTTAAATTTTGTTTGCAACCTTTTTTTGTACTTTTATTTTGTAATAGATATATATATATATTTTTTCTTTTTGCACACTTCTTCACAAAAATTTTGATTGTGTTGTGTTGTTGTGGCGCTGTCGTCGTTTCTGTTGCTATTGCTCAAAACGCGTCTGCAGAGTGTAGCTGTAAATCTATGTTCGATACTATCGATAGAAAATTAGTTTATTTTTGCTATCGATATAATGGAATAAAACAAACAAGACTTGTCGATATATCAGGGAACTTTCAATTACAGCTCGGTTCACAAAAAAATTCAAGAAAATGTTTAATTTAATAAATTAAAGTACAAAAAACTTTTCGAATTTAATAGTAAGCTACAAATACCAAACTGTTTCATATATCCCAATGTGTGACTTTTCTTTGTAATTACGATATGATAAATGATTGCAAGTTGTTTAATTTTCAAAAACAACTGTTACTATCGATTACGTGAACGAGGCTGCCGACTATTGACGCAAAAAAGAGACAATCGACGCATTTTCATACTGTTAATGATAATTCAATTTTTAAAGCAATAACAGTTTTTGGATGACGTAATATTCAGTTACATTTCTATAGTATTTACAAATAATTTGAAAACTAATTAACAATGCTTACAATTTAAAAATAATGTATTTAGTTACGGATGTTGCAATTAAAATGTATGTTACAATTAAAATGTATTAAATATTAAAAATACTTTTGGCTAGCTCGAGGTCCAGAAGTTTAAAAAATTAAATAAACAAAATTGTTTCAAAATTAAAAACAATTTTACTTATTATATATATTTAAAACATGGAAAGGTCGCTAAACAACAGAATTAAAATGTAAGTTACAATTAAAATGTATAATACAATTTAAAAGTATGTTGAAATTCAAAATATATTTATGTTAACTGCAATTGAGTTAATCGTTATTTAGTGGTGGAACGTTAACAGAAATAATACTTTTAACATTTTCAGTGCTGTAAAAGTTGGTGCAAGTGCTGATTAAAATTTTGTTTAATATTAAATTGAGAGCGCCAAAATCATAACAGAAAACAAATAAAAAAAAGTCATGAGAAATTTCAGTAAATTTCAAAACAAAGAGAATGCTTTACTGGCTAACTGTGTTTAATAACTATTTGCTACAGTTTAGTTTACATTTAGAAATAGTTGTTGCAAGAAAAATAATTTTAAAACTGTTATATGCCCGCCAATAATGGGCAGCACTGCTCAAGGATGCTCAACACAAAAAAGAGAAATGACTCTCAATAGCAATGACGGTTACAGTCCGGAGTAAGCCTGGCTGTTAAATTAACATTAACTATTGTCATTACAGAGGCAACAGATGTTATTATCCTTTAACAGCTGCAAGTAGATATGTTCTGAATTACATTTACGCCCTTATTGAATTAATTTTCAAATTTAAATAAAAAAATTTTTTTAAATACATATTTGCATTACAACACAGTAAAATGTAGCTTTATGAAAATAAATAAAGGAAATAAATATATGTAAGAGAGTTGCAATGGAAGAAAACGTTAACACAAATGCATAAGGCCCACTGTGCGTTGCCGTAAGCGAGAACATGGCCGATAAACAAGGCATTCTGATTGGATTTGTTGTCCATGCGTTCTCATTGCCAGTTTGACGGCGTAAGAGTTAACGTCAGTAGGCAGCAAGACGTAAACGAAAATGGTTGTGTTTTTGTTGTTACGTGAACGTTAAAATGTATTTATCCATAATTCGTTTTTTTTTTGCGATAATTTTTTTTTTGGTGATGTGCGTGTTTTATGCGAATTAACAATCGTAATTAATTTACTCCATTTAAAAATATATGTGAAATATTACAAAAACAACAAAAAGCGCAGCCAACCAAACAACGTAAATATAAAAATTTTTTGTCGGCATTTTGTTTTTTTTTTGTTTCGTTGTAATTCATATATTTTGTTATGGTTTTTAACATTGTTTTCGTGTCAAGTTTCGTTATTTTTTTTATTTCTATTGTTTTCTTCTTTGTTTTTTTATGTTTGTTTTGGATATAGTTTAGGCAATGCCAATTAGCATTTGAGCTAGTGTTGGTGTGCTTATAAGAATGAAAAAATATTACATACATATATAACAGAGCGATGCAAAATAACGTGATAAAAAAATATAAAAAAACGTATGTAAGAAGCAGAAAAGCCGCAACGCTGACGTTGACATCGCATACAGAGAGAAAGAGAGCGCGATTGTGAATTGAGAGAACTGTTTTTGTACGTGTGTTTGTGTGTATAAGTGGTAGAACGTGGTAGCTGGCAGAAATCTAATAAGAATAACTTAACAAACTGGCGACGTGTGTTCTATTCACTGCACAGTGTGTGTGTGTGTGTGCTCATGATTGTTTTAAAGGGGGAGCAGGATGTGCATTACGCTCTTTACGCACACTGATTCTCTCTTTTGCTCTCTCTGTTACGCACAGACATTCATTGATTTTTCCACTTTCTGTTTAGTGTCTAAAAGGGTACTTTTACGGGGAAAGGGGGTCTATATGTGTATATGTATGTGGTATAACCAACTAAGCTAGTAAAGCGTAATGAGAACACGAGAAGTGGGAGTGAAAATGAGAGAGCCAAATGCAAGACAACAGAAAAAAAAGTAAAATCTCGTGTGTGTGCTTGTGTGCTGTTGGCCACATTTTTAGGTTATGTTCAGCAAAAAGTGTAAATAAATTGAGCTGCTTACTAAATTATGGAAGCAATTACGCAATTTTATTTACCAGAAAAAACAAGTTGTTTTTGTTGTTCGCTGCTTCTTGTTGCAAGCGAAGCAACCACCAAAACAGAACAAGCGCCGTTTTTGGCCACCACCAATAACAGCAGCAGCAACAACAACACTACGCTTAACAGTGCACGAAAGTAACAGACAAAGAGTAAAAAAAAAAACTCAGAGCAAAAGCATTTCAGAGAGAATAAGTGGCAGTAAGATTTACAGAGAGAGAGAGAGAGAGAGAGAGAGAGAGAGAGACCGAGAGAGTGCATTTTAAGTTGGTCATTACAAAAAAACAAAAAAAAAAAAAAGAATGAAATACAGTAAAATATAAAAGGCAACTAAGAAGATTCAAAAATTAACATTAATTAATGCGTAGGTGTTAATTTTTAAAGCTAAATAACTAGCAGTGAAGAAGCTCTTACTTGTCATGTTAACATATTTAAAGATAAAAAATTTCGATAACAGCAATGGGAGCTTTTTTAACTTTGAAATACTTCAACTGCTCAGTTTCAAGTTCAAGTTGGAAGTAGAAAGAGAGAGAGAAGTAAAGAGAGACGGAAAGTAAGAGAGATAATTCAGCTGCACAAATATACGTAATTTTACCAACTAGAAACATGCATAACTCCAATAAGAAGGCACTTCGTCACCTGTGCCACTTGCTTGCTCAATCCCTCTCTCTCACACTCGTGCACGCACACTCACACACACACATTAATTGCAAGGCCTAAAACCGGCCGCTTACGTGTGTCGCGTAAGTGTTAGCGTACTTGATTAACGTATCGTTGTTGCGTTAATTACGCTTGATAGCGTTAACGTTAACGTCAATGTGCCACGAAGTTTTTCGTTGTTGTTGTTGTTTGTTCAATTTTTTTTTATATAAATGGTATATATATTTTTAAAAAATATTTTCCTTTACATAACATTGTTTTGTTTTATTTATGGCTCTGATTTAGAGGGCAAGGGTCCCCTATAAACAAGGCACCTACATATGCATATGTATGTATGTAAATACATATCTCATACATATGTACATACATGCAAAAATTTTGTATTTAATATGAGGGTATGCGAAATAAAAATAAATAACAAATAAAATAATAAATGTTTTTAAATGGTTTTGGTGATTTAATTTCGTACAGCTTTAATGTAAATAAAAAAAAAATAATTTTTTTATTTTAAAAAATACAATTTAGATAAGCTCGATTAAATTCTATTCCGACAGGTTGAATTAATACATTTATCGCTTAAATTTTAAAGTGAGAATTTTGTTTTAAATTGACTTAACGCAAGCATATAAAAAAAAAATGTTATTATAAATTTCATATTTTTAATTTTTTTTTTTAAATCTAACTTGAGATTGTTTATAACATGCACACATACAGAGTTTTTTTTTTATTTTTAAGTTTCTTAAGTATTTTTTCTTTCTAAAAGTTGAGCTATAAAATTGTGAATATATAATGAGTTTCTTAATAAAATATTTTTTCAAAACTTTTAACTTTAAACTTTCACGTTGCGAACACTTGTTAAATATTAATATTGTTAATATTAAAATTAATAATATAATGATAATAATAACGTTATTTATAATTAAAATAAAAGCAAATGCTATATAGTATGATATCTGATGATCAATAAATATTGTCAATTGAAAGCGTGACGAATTGGCTTTAAAAATAAACTTTAATTTTTAATTGTCAAGTCTATGAGAACACTATATATTCAGCGTGCGTATGTACATATGTATTTGTATGTATATATATGTCCATACATATGTATATTCCAATGTAGATTCACATGTATAAGTATTTATGCATATAAGAACATAGTAAATTATAGCAAAGCGCGAAATAAATATTAGATAGTCTCGAAAAAAAAACCTGATAAGCAAACGCAGCTATCTAATATTTATTCAAAGTTTTGTACATACAAACAAACATACAACTAAATCGAATTAAATACAAAAGACAAAAAATAATTAAATAGACAAATGTCCTGAGGGTAGAAATAGTTTCGAAAAGAAAGCTACAAAAAACAAAAGCAGAAACCTATGAGCAAGTTTGCCCGACTGGAAGACATCCTGTAATAATTTTACATTTGAGTATATAGCTCCAAGTTTCCATAAGTTGCATTTTAATATTGATGCGGATAGTAAAATAATTTCATAGTTATTTTATTGTTAATGACTTCTATATCTTTTAACCGATTTTTTAGAAAATACATAGTATACTTTTTTGGGTCTATTTTTTATATTTTCTTTCTGTCTTGTTACTTCTGTATGTAACATACATGTATGAATTATACAAATAAATTTTTGTTTCCCTTTTTTATTTTTTGTTGAAATTTGTATGCATCTGAGATTATTCCATGCCTTTCGAGTGAAAGTCGTATGAAATCAGTGAAATGTCCGAAACTTCTAAACTCATTTCAAACTTTTTAATGCTGATATCTCAGAGGTGATTTACGTTGACATTTGACCAGTTCAGTAATCGAAAAGTTTACATTTAAATACTTTAATCTCTAACTAACAGATACCAACAACAACAAGAACAACGTGAAAGAAAACTTTTGATGAAAAACAAGTTAAAGCTTAGTTGTTCACATAACATAACTATGTACATATGTACATACATACATACATAATGTGGAATCGCTTGTGATTAAATATTTTTTATTTGGATTATTTTTTTAGAAACTTTTTAAGCTGCCAAGCAATTAAAATAAATTTGTCGCATTTAATATTTATTTTTTTTATTTCGATTACATAATACAATGATTTTTCAATTTGCGATATTCTAATTTTCTAATTTTAGATTTTAGATTTGACCTAATTATATATTTAAATTATAATAGTTTTGCACTCCATGCGAATGCTTGAGTTTTGATAAATATTTTCATGCAAGTTTGTGCCTGCCAGTCCTTTTTTGTTAAAATTGTTAAAATAATGTAAATAAATTTATTTAAATAAAATGTATATAGTAAATGTATTTAAATCGATTATTTGATAGACTTTTGATTTATGGCCTGTGTATATACATACATGGTATATAATATTTTAAGTTGAATCGAAAAGTTTTCGAAATGTATTGTTCTTGTAATTTTTCTTTACCTAAAATAAGTATGCGTGTATTTAATTGGTATATATGAGGATATACATACAAGTATACATATATTTGAAATGTGAAAGTAAAATTTAGAATCAAATATAAATGCCAAACTT
The DNA here is from genome assembly GCA_037075045.1 of Mulgravea parasiatica. Lineage (NCBI taxonomy): Eukaryota > Metazoa > Arthropoda > Insecta > Diptera > Drosophilidae > Mulgravea > Mulgravea parasiatica. The sequence continues at coordinate 8,838 of JBAMCR010000115.1, forward strand.
AATTTAAATAAAAAATAATTTTAATAAAAAATCAAAAATCTAATGGTAACATTTGAACATTTTAAAATTTTGTTAAGAGATTTGAAATGTTAAAAAATCAATCAGTTTATTAAAGATGATAATTAATATCAGATTTTGCACCAATTTCGAGTATGTAGTATATATGTATTTGTATTCGATTACTTTTAATTTCTTAATTTATTTTGCATTTAACTCATATTCCACTTTCTTTTTTTCTCTTTCCATTTTTAAATGTGACCGAAATTCCCGAAAAACAAACAACCAAAATCATAAACTGTTATGACAAAAAATAAAACAAATGACAATAAAGTGTGTTTTAAAAGTCTAAAAATAAAATAAAATAAATCAATCAATTAAATAATAATCAATTAAATCTATAAAAAAAAAAAACAAATCAGATTGATAACAACAAAAGTAAACTTGCTCAATTTGAGCGCCAGCATGAGCAGCTGCAACAGCAACAACTGCAACAGCAACAACTACAACAACAACAGCAATAATAACAACAACAACAACAACAACACCAAAAACGTTGCTCGAAAACAACAACAACAACAACTACAAAAAACAAAATAAAATTCATAAAAAAGTGCAAAGCAAAAAAAAATTAAATAATATTATGAATAAAAATTTAAATATAATTAAAAAGTAAAACTCAAAATCCAGCCAAAAATTTTTTTAGTTGTTAAATTAAAACAAAAATCTATTATTAAAATACAACAAAAGTCTATTGTTTATATAAAGCATTTTTAGATCCAAAAAAAAAAAAGAAAAATATATAATTATATATATTTAACCAAAAATCTATATAGAAATCTATGTTTTTGCCTGTGTGTGCTCCCTGTGCATTTGTGTGTGTGTGTAATATCCCTTTGCATTCCATCCATGTATATATATAGTTATATATATATATGTGTGTAAATATATATATATATATACATCCATATATAAAATATATATATATTCATATATATATATCTAAATAAAACTTGATTCAATAACGACAATGATTTGATAATGCGCAAACGCAACGCAACGCAACGCAAATTGAATGCAACAATTATAATAACGATAAATCGACGATCAATCAACAATCAATCAATCAATCAATCAATCAATTAATTAATTAATCAATCAATCAATCCACTAACACAACTAACAACAACTAAACCAATATAAACGTGCTTAAACAAAATGGCGGACATAATGCGTCCGCCGTTTAGTGAAATCAAACGGCCCGACGAAATCGTCAGAATGACAACCGCCGATAGCTTAAAATTTGCCGTCCTCATTGGCCTTATCGAAGTGGGCCAGGTGACCAATCGTGAGGTGGTCAATACAGTTTTACATTTGGTAAGTGCCAGCCATTAAATTCCGATCAATTCTCTTACAAATCTAGTCATCAAAATTTATATTTATTTATTTCATACGAGTATTACACACAAACTAAAGACTTAGCCCCCATAATTAAATATATTTAACAACTTTTAAATTTTGTACAATAATTCGATTAATTCATTTCTTTTCAATTATTTTATATCAAAGAAAATCTAAAGCCTAATATAAAATTAAATTCATTTGATTTCTAACTTGTAAGTTAAAAGCAAAATATTATTGTCTGATGAAAAATAAATAAATAATAGGCACAAACTATTGGAATTTGTTTAAGCTCGTTAGATTTGATTGATTATTTATTATTAACAAATGTTGTTAAATTTTGTCATAGGTTTAAGACTAAAAAAAAAACGTTTAGCAACAAAAAAAAAACTGAAGCGAACTAAATCTCGGTGCAGAAAAATCTTTTGCTTCGACAAGGCAATTTCATTTTAGGCAAACTTACAAAATGGCGACTAAACGGCGAACACACATAGCCACGCACCCACAACGCGCGCACACACACACACACATACATACATAGATATATATGTATATATATATATATAGTATATATGTATACAGTGAAAGCAGCCAAAAAGACGCCTCTTTCATTAGCACAAAATTAACATTTCTTGGAAGCCGCAAAGCGAAACATCCTTCTTGGACTGGGTTAATATCTTAACTAGGGTGATGCGGGTGTCGCTGTAGGTGTAGCGGTGCCTCTCTGTGTGTGTGTGTGTGTGTCTGTACTGTGATTAGATCAAAGGCCAAGTCTCCCTCCTAAAGACAATATGTCTGCATACATATTGTATTATTACACGACATTATTATTATAGAAGATTTTGAAATTTACATTTTTGGTGGCCGACAGAGCTCGCTAGAGGGGGGTAGGCTAGGGGGTATAGGGTATCCTGAGGTGTCTTACTGTGTGTGCGTTTGTCTGTTAGTATTTGCGGGTGTGCGGGTGTGTGGGTGTGTGTGCGAAAGATGCTTAATGAAAACACGACACCGTCGCTCATCATTACAAGTTGAGATGCTTAGATTTTGTACCGTAAAAATTGAGAAAAACCAACAAAATTTGGCCATAACGAAAATAAAATACTCTAGGATATAGTTGAAAATATGTATAATAAATTATTTTAAGTTGGAGTTGCTTTATTTTGAATTAATTTATTTATTAATATTATTATTATTTTTTTTTAAGTTTTAGTTACAATTTGTTTGTGTGCAGAATTTCTTACTAAAACTCAAATAAAGTTTGGGGATAAGTATTGATTTAAATTTATTTTAATTTTTACTTTTTTTAATTTATTTACATTATTGTATCTAAGAATTTAATGCTAAAGTACAATTGAGGCTATTTCATTTTTAATTTAAATAATTTAATTTTACGATATATCATGTGATTAAAGAAATAGTTTTTATTAACAGAAACGTTGCCCAGAACAGTAAATACTTTTTTCCACAAAGGTTCTACGTATTTATAATTATTTCCATTATAAAGTAATCATAATATTTTTAAAAATAACTAATTTTTAATAAATTAATAATTAATTATTTGCATTAATTCTATATTAATTAAAAAAAATACAATAAATAATATTAAAAAAAAAACACTTTTGAATGTTAAATAGAATTAAACCTATTTGTAATTCAATGAAGGCCTAACAAAATTATAATACCCTAATGAAGGGTATAATGATTGACAGCAACTAGAGAGGGTTGAATTCCGTTATGAGGGAGGGGGAGGGGGCGAAAGGTGTGGAAGAAATTGAAAAGAAATTGAATTGAAGTTTGTTGTCGTTGTCGTCGTAGCTTATTGATAAGATAATAAAGCTGGGTAGAAAGAGAGAGAGAGAGAGAGAGAGACAGATAGAGAGAGAGAGAGAGAGAAAGAATGGAAGAGAGACAGAAAGAGTGAGAGAGCGAAAAAAAAGAGATAGAGCGATAGGCAGAGAGGTAGACTGAAAGAAGGAGAGTTGCTTGATATTTACGTTTAATAGATACTCTATACAGGTGTATATACATAGTCGCATATGTAGATGTGTATATGTATGTATTATATATGTATGTACTTGTCAGTTTGTTGAAACTCTTTTTTTTTTTGTGAACTGATTGTACGGCTCTGCATTTTGATAAGCGTGAGTAATAAAAAAAGGAAAAAAAAATATGCCGACGTGTTCAAATATCGTCAGAGAATGTTTAAGTGATGATAAATAAAGTATGTGCGTATGTATTGTCGTAGCGATAAATGTGTATATGCATACTTATATATGAATGATGTACATATGTGCATGCATGTATATGTAGGTATAATATATATATAGCAAAACATATTCCCAGATTCAGTGTGAGGAGGCAAGTAAAATATTTTTTTGTGCGAAACACAATTATGTACTAGTAGTATGTAAGTATGTATATAGTATGTACATACATACGTACACGCAAGTACCATATGTATATACTATATGTGTTTCTAGGCAACTATATTATATTATAACGTATTATCGTTAGTTAATGGAGTTGGAGACAAGTTTGGGATATAGAGTTTGTTCTTTTTGGCAATTTCCGATTTAAATGGATCGATCCTGTGCTCTTTTTATAGATAGTATGTATGTAATATAATCAATATGATTTATAATACATTCTATTCTATTAGAATATTGCGAACTGCCGCATATTTGGGTATCTATGTATACTAGAATTATATTAGGCGTACGTATGTATGTATGTACATACTCATACTATAAATGATAAATATATTGTACTATCGATTTATTCGTCGATTCGTTAATAAATACTTAATATAAATGGAATTCAAATAGATAGCGTACCACATTTAATTAAGACTCTTACATTTTATTTACTTTTTGTATTTTCAATGCAAAATATTTTTATTATTTTGATTTTATTGGAAATTTGTTAGCGGCAATCTTTAAATATGACTAGATTTTGAATGAAATTGAATGTTTAAATAAAAGATGTTTTCATATAATTTTCATCTTTTCTTTTTGCTTGTTACGTACGTGTGTATTGTTTATTTTTTCTTATTGTTTTTATTGTTATATATTCTTTTTTTTTTCATTTTGACCATCTGTTTTAAGACATTTTCACTTGGGTCTGTGCTTGCTTTTGCTCTTTTTAAACCTTTTTTTTTATGATTATTTATGCTTTGCTTATTACTTCGTTTACATCTTTATCACGTTCTTTTTCTCTCTTTATCGCTTATCTAAACTTTTACTTGAGATACTCTCGCTCTCCGCTCTCCGCCCTTCACCTCCTCATCCGCGCCTCATCCTTAATCAATTTGCATGCCCCTTGTTGCTATTGCGTGTTACCACAATTCTGTTGATTGATTCATAGCTATGGCCATTTTTGGGTCTTGTGCCATTATTCAACACCTCGTCCATTTGATCAGGACTTTGCCACATGCCTCACATCTTCTTCTTCTCGCCTCTCTAGCATCCCCTCTCTTAAATCCTGGATTGTGGGTCAGCTAGGAACTTCGTTTTGCCGCTTAATCGGCCATTGGGCCTTGTTATACAGCTCAATTATGGTCATTTGCCATGTGGCGCATGTGGTACTTTCGGCCCATTTAGTATTGAGCCACCCTTAGCCTTTACCCCATTACCCATTACCCATCCAGCAAGCCCGCAACCCTATAAGGCGCTCCCCTATTTCCTCCTATTTAGCCCCGCCTCTTCTCGTCAACGCCCCCCCACGCACACTGGTCGCAATATAATTTTATTATTGCATAAATTTAAATAAACAAATTCTTATAAAAACTATATTTAAAATATTTTTTTTAATGCTTTCATTTCATTAGTTCACAAATATTACAATCGTGAAAATAAACTATAATATTAATACAATTTGTATGTATATTATATGCTATCATTACTGTAATATCAAATGAATTTTGGTTTATTAAAGAAATGAAAGTATAATTTATAAATTTAAAATTGGACATATTCATTATTTATTATAGTCTTTTTAAGGCACACATGCACATATGTCCATATACCTACATAAATTTGTTTTTTATTTTTATTATTTTATTTTTTAACTAAAAATTATCGTTTGCAACTAGTGTGCGACACTTAACTCGGGGCTATGTCACGTGCAAAGAGGCAAAGCCTTTAATCGATTTGCTTTCGTCTTTGTTGTTAGCTGAAAATGTTTTCAACTAAAAATAAACTCTTAATGCGAATCGACAACAGCGACAATAATAGCAATAACAACAACAATAATAACAATAAAAGATTTAACGATTTTCAAAAATCGAACATGTAAAATGAAGTCAACAGGCGCCCTGGAAAAAATTTTCAATTTGTTTGCCACAACACTTTAACATACGAATTGAATTTTCCTTCTATGGCAAATGTATGTGCACATACATATCAGTATTTGGGTGAATTTGTTTGACTTTCGCATTAAGATCTAAACAAACACACACAAATCTAAATATTTACATACATACGTATGTACATACGTAATAAATATAAGGATTTTTTATATTTTTAATGACTTCATTTGAACATTTAATATGGGACACATGTGGAGGGAAATTTGTTTTGCTTTTAAAATGAAAAATCAATACAAACATAGATACATAAGTCGGGAGATGTATATGTGTATGAAGATAAAATCTATTTAATTTTCATAGTTACATACATGCATACATACATACATACATACTACTTTTAACTAATTTTTAATCAAAAATAATCAACATAATTATAAAATTTCCAGTATTACTTTAAGACACTTTTACTCTATTCTGTTGAATCACAATTATTAAAAACAAGTTGTAAAAAATATTTTTTTTATTAAAAAAATGAATTGAACATTTTTTTTTATGCACATACATATACATACATTTGCATATGTATGTGTGTGTATGAAAATAATCTGAGAGAAAAGGGTATTTCCAATAAGGCAAATAAATTATTTAATTTTATATTTATATTGAATTTTGCAAATTTCTCGAAATTAGAAAATACTTTTGTGACAGATTGTACATACCATAAGTATAAATTAAATTAAATAATAATATTTAAAAATGTGCAATACTTTAGTTATCAAATTGAAATTTAAAAGAAAGCGTATTAGTATAAGCTAAAGAAAATGTTATCCAACCAATGTTACATACAAATGCATAAATGCATACATACATACATACATGTACATGCATATGTATGTATTGAATTAATTACATGATGTACATACATATGTCTGCTTGTCTGTCTGTCTCTCCGAATGTTTCTCTTCGGCGAAAGCAATCTCAATGAGACTTGGCATAGATCCGCCCGCCTTTAAATTAGATTATAGTAAATAGATTTTAGCATTATAGGGTATCGAAGAGTCAATCAGCTTAGGTCTTAGAACAAGTGGAGCACAATGTGTAGCAGCTCATTGGCGTTTAGTTAGTTAGCTGCCCGTCTCAAACCTCCACATCTTACCCCGGACCATACCATACATACAGGTCCCATCCCAAAGCATTGGCCGTTGTAGCAGCTGACGCAGTTTCTCTTGAAAGAAAATACAAACATATTTAGCTACTTTTACTTAATTTAATTAACATGCCTAGCCAAGCGATGTTGACGACGTTGACGACGTTGGCGACGTTGACGCTGACGCCAATGCCAGTCAGCTGTTCCGAGTGCCAGGAGGAAACAATAAAAATGGGCCTTATTGTTGGCATCCTGACAAAAGGACCTAGAGCAAGGATTGGAAGGGAAGGTTTTATTTTTTCTTCTTCTTTATATTTCTTTTAGCCACAAAGCAACCCGAAAACGCCAAAGTCACGACTAACGAAAGAGATAGCAAATGCTAGCGCAATAGAGAAAGAGAGCGAGAGAGAGAAAGAGAGAGAGAGAGCGTGTGCGAGAGGGAGAGAGAGAGAGAGGGAGAGTTAGAGTCTAAGAGTGCGAACGAGAGTTGTAAATAAAGAGAAATTGGAAAAGAATGGTTGCAAAAAAAGTGAAATGATAAGGCACAAAAAACAAAGAGCACAAAAAAGGCTTTGGGGATGGTGGCGGGGGTGGAGGTGGAGGCGGAGGTGGGGAGAGTGCAAACCTAGACAACAAAGCAAACGATTTGCAAATAGGCGCATAAACTTGTAATGTAGCATGGAAAATACGCTAAAAATGCTGGGAAAATTCATCTAGACGAATAACAAAAAAAAAACAAAAAAAAAAAAAAATAAATAAATAAAAAGAAAAATAGGATAAATATAAAAGAATGGAAGAAAAATAAAAAAATAAAACATTAATACAAAAACAAACACGCATTTCAGTATGCTGCTGCTGCTTCTTCTTCATCTGTGCAACCCTAAATGAAAAATTAAGCAACAAACAGCACAAAAAAAAAAGAAAAAAGCGACGCCAACATTGGCGTCAGTCTGTCCCGCGTCCAGCTTTTCCCTCCCCCACCCGTCCAATTGTCCCGCTCCCTTTCGTTTTCCCTTTCTCCCTTCTGGCATTCGTCCTGAATGTTGGTTTGCTTTTGGAGTAGAACGGAATGGAACCGAATTTGTTGCGGGTGCCTTCGCGTATTTTCGCCATGGGGCTAACTGATACAGTGGGACAAAAATGGCATTTTGAAATTCAAAAATAATTAAATACAATAACGACAACGTCCACAGAGAAATGCATATTTAGCACATAATTAAATACCAAATAATTAAAAAAACAAAAAAAAAAAAACAAAAATAAATGCAATTCAAATAGGTTATGCACCACTGTGACCACGTGAAGTGAAACTCGAAATTTAGTTGCCGCCGTTTCCATTTTCAAGGGTGCGGCGCGCGGGTGCGGCTAAACAGTATGTGAGTGGAAGAATGTAGGTGTGGCAAGGGAGAGGGGGGATGAGGGGGTGCTTGATGGGGGTTTGTCTGAGCAAGGGCATTGAGGGTGGTGTACATGGGGTGCCATGGGGTATTATGTTTTCTGGTTGGGAGTGCTGTTACGGTTTCAGGCTCGAAAAACGAAGACACGACAACCGCAAGAGATTTAACGACCAATAAAGAACAACCCAATGTTATTTAAGGACGCTGAAGGGATTCGCATATAAGTAGAAGCGGTTGCGACAGAGCGAGCGAGAGAGAGAGAGAGAGAGAGAGAGATCCAGATACATATATACACATATATATAGAGAAAGAGAGAGAGATATGTGGACGGGATATATATGTATAAACTCACGTAACATAGATGGCTAACAGTGTTACCGGACGCATTATAGTATGTAACCGGTAGCCATTTCATCGGCTCTTTGATTGCATGACCAAGGCGGCTTGTTGTGGGCGTGTCATACTAGTTTATGGCCATTGCCATGTTGTCGTTGTAAAAACTTTTGGCCAACTGTGCCAACTTCATTAACATCATTATCAGTGGCATTCGCATACAAAGTGTTGCACCCCACACATACATACATACATACATACATACATACATACAATACATACATTCATAATCATCCACAGGACCTGCAAACTGCGAGTGGAACTGGACAGAATTGCATATCCTGGTAAACATAAATAATTACAAATGAATAAAACATTTTATGGCAAACAAGACAACAACAACAACACTAACTAACTTTTTTCTGTTTCCTTTTTTTTTTGGGGTGGGTGAGCGGGATGGGGAAAGGGGGAAAGGGGGGAAATATTACTTTAAACTGAAACTAAAAGCGGGAGGTATTATGGAGGAGTTAACTCTTAATGGGCACAGCTGTCCTGCGCTTGTAACGGCAAATTACGTTCGCGACAAATGTTGAAGCTACAAAGAGACTACAACAAAAAAAGGAAAAACAAAAAAAAAACATAATAATAATAAAAAAATAAAATAAAAACAAAATTGGTTAAGTATAAAAAGAGAAGAGAATGGACAAAAAGTAAAAATAAAATAAAAATGAAAATCAATAAAATTGAATTGATGGCAAAAGCGCCAAACGTTTTTACGGCTGGCATTCTGCTGCTGCTGCTGCTGTCGCTGTGAGTCCCCCGCGCTCCCCACTGCATCTCCTGTATTCCTCACACTCGACAACACTGGGTGTGGGCCTTTAAAAGGGGATGAGTGAGTGGGCTGTGTGGGTGGACAGTTGACAGTGAAATCTGTTTTAATTCCGGCTGCTTGATGGCTTTTTATACCCTGCAAACCATTAAAAATGCATAAAATTGGGTTGAATAAACTTCTTCAATTGTATGTAACACGCACAGATAGCAGCAGATAAAACTTGAAAACATAAGTATTATATATATAAATACTTATTAGGTAAAAAGAAATCGAATATATTTATTGATATATAATGATAAATAATATTACTATCAAATATTTAAATTTAAAAAAACAAAAAATAGCACTTAAAATTAAATTACTGTAAATTTACGATCATATAATTACATATTAATAATTAATAATAATTTAGTTGATTTAAAAATTAATAAATACATAAATTAATGAATATGTTTAAAATTCGAAAACAATTTATTTATATTTTGTATGCAAGAAATAAATTATTTAACATATAATACCCTTTTGCATATTTTAGATGCATTTGCTTAACGATCGTGTTTTAATTGCAAACATTTAAAAAATATTAAAGAAATCTTAAAATAATATTGAATTATTCGATTAATCGAATAAAAATGGAGCTACGGGTATTTAAATGAGATGTATTTAATTTTTTAAAATATTTTTTTTATTCATGTGCTCGATGTCAAAAAAAAATATATCTTAGATTGTATAAATTTACATGAATATATGAACATACATATAAAAATAGATGCGTGTATGCATGTAAATACATACGTATGTATTTATAACTTGATTTATTTCTATAGATTTCAATTGTGAAAATCAGGCGTTGACATGGCGCCACAAACGCCAAGGTCAATTGTGGAACCAATTTTTGTTGTTGTCATCGCCTTTTACAAAGGAATCCTCCATGCTCTCGTAACACTATTCCGTATCCTGTGCCTTTGTCACAGCGTCTCTCTTTCAGTTTTGTTGCGGGCAGGGGTGTTGGTGGCGGCAGCGGCGATATGAGCGGTGTCAGCGGTTAGGGGATGTATCTTTGTTACGCTGTGTGCGTTAATCCGCAAGCCGAGACTTCGATTGCCTTTCGATACGCAAGGGTTGTCAAGCCAGTCTGAGCTACCCCAAAAAAAAAGAAAAAAAAAAGAAAAAGTAAAATAAAAAAAAAACATATCCTTTCTATAGGAATTGGATACCCAATTTTGCCTACCCTTACACGAAGAGCATCGTCAGCTTCCGTTGAAAACATTGACAACTGTTCGGGCATTAGGTGTCATTTGGCGCCGTATTCGTCGTATACCCATAAAATTTCGCCTTCACTAAACAGAAAGAAAAACATAACAACAAAAACAACAGCAACAACAACAAGAATAAAAGAAAGTTTTAGCCTTAACTCAATTCCGTCGAATACGGTCAAGTGACCCCACTAACCTTTGCACTCAATCCTTAAGCCGAAGCTACGCATAAGCTCCAGATTATTCAGGCGTGCAAACAGAATCGGTAATGTAAAATCCATTTTGATATATTGGATTGGATTTGGATTTGGATATGGATTTGGATTTAGATTTGGACTTGGATGTGGATTTTTTTTTTAACAGCTGACACCCACGTTTAGCGGCTATGTCGAAATTGTCGTTTAATAATACGTTGCGCATGCCATCGATACATATATATACATACATATATATCATATATATACTATACATATGCGTATAAGAATATACATAATTGCGTGAACATAATTTAAATTCCCCACATACATATCTTATATATATATATATATTATATGTACCCAATAGCAAAGGGTAACAGGAGGAAGGATAACAATAGATATGTCCTTGATTGGGATCTAGTTAAGTTTGTCTGTCTGCTTGTCCTTATTCGCCGATTCTCGATAAGTTATTGACACTAAACTTGGTTGATTAATTTGGAAATCAGTAAAAGCCGCTAAAATACCGGGTAAAAGGCAGCCGTTAAATTCAAATAAAACAAAACGACAGCCTTTAATTTCCAATGAGAACTATCGAAATTTCAAAAAAAGATTTAAATAAAGATTCAATGCATAAATATCACAAGGATGAAGCAGATAGATACATAAGAATTTTATCATCTCATTTGAAAAGAATTCTTGGCAAACACGATAATAATGATATAATGGCAAATTGTTGTATTGTTAATTGATTGCAATTTAAATTATGGATATATTTCTGTGGATGAAATTGGATGTTGGGGTGCATTGAAAAGGATAAGACACCGTCAATATCTAATTGATTATGCAATGCCCATTCATTTTACGACGTTTGCTGACGAATGGGAACACACACATTAAGAGCATCTAAGACTTTTCTGCGGGGATTAGGGGTTGATTGGTTGGCTGGAGCACGCTAAGGACTTGGCGATTTCACGTCCTTTGATGGCATTTCAAATAAAAATGCGAACATAAATGCGAACTGCTAGCAATTGAGAGCAAATAAAAGCGGAAATCTTCGCCAATATAAATACTAGTAACGATGGGGGACGTTGGAGCAGCAACAAAAATGGTAAATGGAAAAGCGACAAGGAGAAAAACTGTTGAGCAAAAATAATAAAAAGCTACAGAACTGAGTAAAAAGAGTCTGATGAGTCTTGGCCTGGCCATTTGCGTTTTGGGACTAAAATATTAAGTCAGAATTTAATGATGAACGTGTTTTCTTCTCGTTTAACATTCTATTCCATTCCTATTCCTCCTTTATTAAAAAATATAAATAAATAAATATATATATGTATTGTTTGTCTGTTTTGTTTAAGCACTTTTATTTAAAATTTCATTGAAATCACATCAATCATTTAATCAATGTCCGGCATTCAATCATAATTCGTCTCCTCTACAAAGGGTTACAAATCAACAATTTTCAACTACGAATAAAAAGTTTTCGATATAATATAATGTTATAGTATGTACATATATACATATACTACAATATTAATATTAATGTTCATATACAATATACAATATACAATATACTATAATACAATATATAAAAATAGCGTGTTGAAAGTTTAGAGCGCTTAGTTCACTTGGATGGGTCAGCAACTGTCCGAGGTTGAAGGGTAATCAATATATGCGCCCTGCTTTGACGTGTTCAGTATATACATATATACACATACACACACATGCAAAAACACAAACAGACTGTTTATCCCCCCATTTACCCTACTGCCTGGTGTAATCCATAGAGTTTTGAGAGGGGTTTACAAGTTTTTGTGGCAACTGTGCCAAAGTAAATGAAACGTAACTAACGCTGGTTGCATGTAAATGGAATAAACATCATTTATAAACTGAAATTTAATACATAGTATAGCCACTTGCGGCTGGGGGGTAAAGGAGGCAATGGGCGTGGAAGAGCAACAACTGAAAAACTAATTTCAACAAAAACAAGTAAGAAAAACAAAAAAAAAGAAAAACTGTACTTTAAATGCCCTTCGATTACTTCAAATGACAATGCAAATTAATTATCTTATATAATATCTAGTTTCTTTATTATATTAAAAAAAAGAAAAAAAAACATTATAACATAAACTATATCTATCATACATGCAATATTTTCGAAAAGTAATTTCAAATATTATTTGAAAATATTATGTTTTTATTTATTTTAAATATGTATGAGCTTACAAATCTTTATTCCTTTTTAAAAATTCTTTTTGCATACATTTTGTCATTATTAATATTTAATATAGTATTATAAATAAATTTTTATTTTTGTTTTTTGGAAATTTTAATTTTATTTTTTCAATTTAATGTTATCATTGTTTGTATTTTTTGAAGCCTGTGATTAATCTAATTCGCTTAATATTATATTTATTTTTATTGAGATATTGAGTTATGCTGAAAAAAGTTCATAATTAAAAATCTCGAATATTATAAATGATTTTTTATTCTTGTTTTCGAAATTTTAATTCTATTTTTTCAATTTAATGTTATCATTGTTTTGCATTTTTTTAAAGCCTGTGATTAATCTAATTCGCTTAATATTATATTTATTTTTATTGAGATATTGAGTTATGCTGGAAAAAGTTCATAATTAAAAATCTCGAATACAGTTTGCGGCGGCCAAGTAACAAAGCTTATAATAAAGTGTTCATAAAATTTTTGCTCTATTTTGTTGTTGTTTTTGCAAGGGCATTAAAAAGGACGCAAACGCACAAATATATGTGCACGCGTATGTAATACATGTGTGTGTATATACTTATAAATGTATGTACCATATACATATACATATATATGTACATTTATGAAATGTCTCATAGTCCCCATACAGTCGTTGTCGTTGTCTATCTCTATTCATATACTCGTATTGTAGCAACTGTCCATCTCTATTACGCATACACATTGAAATACATATATGTGTGTGTGTGTGTGTATATATTATATGTATGTATGTATGGCATGTATTCATGTATATGGTTGGCTTGTATAATATATGAACTATGGCTCGCTCACTTTGACTCATGTGGGTTAGACTATTACGGCCATGTCGCATCATTTATAATTTATACAACTTTAATGAACAACATTAATATGCGAAATATGACAGGGCGGACTTTAAGTTTAATTTTTTTTTTCTTCATTTATTTATTTGTTGTTATTTTTGTTGTTATTGTTGTTGCTGTAAGGAGCACAAGAAATGACAAGGACGCACTACAAAAAAAATTGACATATAAAAAACTTATTCCAACAGAAGGAAATAATAACAAAATAACAAATAACAAAATAACAAAAAAAAGAGAGAAGAGAAAAAAGCAGAGCTCGACAACACTTTTGGGATAACATTGTAAATTTAATAATAATCCAGAGTTCATGCACAAGGACCAAAGCTATGCGGACTATTTTACATTGTATAAAAAGCAAAAAAAAAAAATATCTGTGTATATATATATGAAAATACAACAAAAACAAAGTAGAAAATACAAGAGAGAAAAAAAAGAATACAAAATAAATGTATAAATGAAGCAAAAACTAACGCCCCCGAAAAAGGATTTGTGTCGTAAAAACGAAACTAATTTGGAATAATATCAAATATGTATGCGCAAACTCCCAGTACATAATTTATTTTGAGAGCTTTAATGCCTACAAATTTTTTGTGTGCTGTGTGCTGTGAATGTTGCATGTTGCATGTTGATTTGCCAGTTACAATGTTTACACTCTTACACTCTGCAAACTTGTGTCTGCCTGGATTTGTTAAGGTTATTAAAAACATTTATTCATAATGGATCTGCATAAAAACTATTTTATACTTTTAATTTTCTGGTTATATACTTTATTATTTCACTGATAATTTTGACTTGCAAATTAATCTAAATATAGTTATTAAGGTAATATTTTCGATATACAATATCATAATTTGTGATGAACATATTTTATTTCATAATAATATATTGAATTTGATTTGTATGTTACAATTGATTTGACTGGAGTTATTCAGTTAAATTTAATTACATTTTTGATTGATTAAATGAATATGTAACAAGTGCAAATACTATGTTCTATTTATTTATTATTTTATTTATTTTTTGAATCTGTAAGCTCAGAAATAAACTTAAGTGTAAACTATTCGTTGAATAAAACTATCAAAATAAATAAATATCAATAAAATTTGTAAGCCATCCGCTTAATATTGTAATATCAAAATACCAAATTAATTTTGTGGGCTGTAATCGCATAGTGAAATGGTTAACCTCGATCTGATGTACATATACAAATATATATATATAATACTATGCAACATATATATATTGTATATATATTCTATATGCAATATATTGTTGGGGCTCAGATGGTTTGGCCCGGCTAGTTTTGGCTTTGGTCAGGACAATTGTTTTTGTTGATGCAAAAGGTCGCTGGCACAGCAAGACAACAATACATATGTAGATACACCAAACACAGACACACACAAACAATACAACAACAGCAACAACAATACATCAACAAAATCAACAACAACAACAACAACAAGTAGCAGCACCCACACAACGTTTGACAATCAATATATCCGCTGTACATTTCCGTTTGTCCGACATGGCGCTGTGTTGGTCGGTCACATGAATAAAGACAACAACAACAACAACAAAAACAACAACAATAACAGCAACAATAACAAAAACATTAACAAAAACAACAACAACAACAACAATAGAGGATATTCTATAAAAAAAAGGTGTGTTGCCTTATGTTTCATTGTTGCCATGTCCATAGACTCATACTACTCGTACCTAAAATTTCGTCCTTCCCCTTTATCCTTCTTATACACTGTCCACTGTCCATGGTTGTTGTGCCACATGCGGTGGTAGGCCCCGTGCACAGTGACTCTTTTTATTGAACCTTTTTTTTTTTGTTTTGTTTTTATGGCTTATTGTAAACACACAAATTTCTTTAAAATAAGAGTGTGGAAGAAAGAAATAATTACATTAAAGTTTTTATGAGGAGTAATTAAAAATATACCATATATATCATATTCGCCTATATTTTGTATCTGGAATTAAAAAAAAAAAAAAAATATGTCAAGAAATTGAATTTTAACTGGAATCCTTTTTTTTTGTTATTTTTACTTTTTTATAAAATTGATTGATGTGTATTTTTTTTTTTTGGTATTGTTATTTAAAATATAAATTAAAGCTATAACGTACCACTGTGCGACGTACCAAACGGTCGTGGCTAACGTAACTATACCCAGTATATCGGGGCGAAAAGGGCGCGTCCGCAAAGGACAACATGGCCACAACACAACGCAACGCAGCGCAGCACACTTATTTATATTGAGTTTATATACATACATTCATACATGCATGCATACATACATTCGTACATACATACATACAGATTTATATCGTATACACTCGTTTGGTCAGTAATTAATAACTGTGCTGTATTTTAGGTTGAGCATTTGGTTGTAGCATATCCTTTCACGTAGCCTACATAAATGTTCTTGTCGAATTTATAATACGATATATATGTACATACATGGATGTATGTAGATGGAATTTATTTATTTTCGGGCAACTCAGCTGCATCTGTGTCTGGCTTATCGATAGCCAAGTCCATAGACATTGACAGTCTAAGGCGTCTTCGTGTTGCCAAATTCAATTTGTGTTTTTTTTATATTTAATGAGATGATGTCGAAATATGCTTAATTTCATTGAATACAATGTACATACATTTTATTTACATTGATAATTATTTATTTTTGTGTATTTTGGGTGATTTTCAAATTTATTTTAGTTTGTGTTTTTTTTAATTTTCTTTTTAAAGTTATTCATTTGCTGCGCTTAAATAGAAAAAGGGAAAATTCACGACAAAATTTCTTTTTCGATCAATATTTGTTGTACTTAAAAAAACAAATATGTATGTCTGTATGTATGCGTGCGAGTAACTAAAATTTTTCGCATTTGAAAAACAATTTGTGTTTGTTTGTTATTTTCTCATTTGCCGCAAGCAATGAAATGTAAAATGTTTTGAAAAATGTTCTTGCCCATTGTTGCTACCCGCAGGAGTCGTATTTCAAGTTTGACACTTGCCTGATACTATCAATTAAGTGTATCTGACAGTCGGATGGATGCAGTTACAAATGCTGTCAGCTAACTAAATTGTTTTTCTAATGGTTTTTGTTCACTTATTCTTTGTTGTTGTTGTTGTTGCTGTTGCTGTTTTTTATGTTGTTGCTTTGCGGTTGGTAACTCATTTACGCCTTATCCTCTTACCAACGCCAACATCAATGTCATGTTCCTATTTTCAGTTTTGTTGTTGTTCTTGTTATTTGTCATTGTTGTTGCTGTTAGTTGTTTCTGTTGGTTGTTGCTGTTAGGTATTGTGGTTGTGTTTGTTCATTTTGTTTCAACGCTTTGCCGAATAAAAAAAAATGCAGGCATTTTCTTTGCGTGCTTTTTTTTTTTATCCACTATTGTATAGTCGGCCATTTTCCATTGTCCATTGTCCATTGTCCAGCGTTCAGCGTCCAGTGTCCAGCGTCCAGCGTCCAGTGTTGGCCGCAGTTGTTGTGGCTGTTTTTCTAAGCGACGCTTCACTTGCTACTAATGGTCAGGAGTTAAGTTTGAGCCTGTCCTGGTGCAGGTCCTGCTTGTGGTCCTGTTTCTGGTCCTGTGCTTCTGCTTCGTTCAGCTGTCAACTTTTTTATCTGTTGCGTTTATAGTGCGCTTAACGCATTGGCTACTGTTGGCTCCATTGTCTAGCCTGGCTAACTGTTTTGACCTGGCCCAAAGGCATCCACTGGCCACACTACGAATGTGTCAACCTCAATTGCTCCGTTATGACTTTTGACAAGCATATTTGTCCAATTACCGCCCAAAGCCAGCCAATTTATTTCACTGATGAAATGTCCCAACATTGTCATAGATCACAAATCTCAACAGACAACCAAGAATTTACTTACCCATTTTTGGTATCTTAATGTTTGCTACTTTTGAAAACCCTTGGCATCTTTTCAATTTGTCAAATCCCCTTAAATTGCCATTTTTCTTGTGCTTCAAAAATAGTAAAATTTTATAACTAACCTTTGCTATGAATTTTTTCCATGTAACAATTAATAATAATAATCAATTAAACACTTTTTCTGGAAATTGTTTAACTTGTCTTTAAATATACAAAAGATTAATATAAGTTTTAGAAAGTAATGTTAACTTTTGATTCGTATTTATGTAAATAAGTTGCATTTAATATATTAAACAAAAGATTAAAATATTTTTGAGAAAGCAAAAATTTGTATGAGAATTATTTTAATATTTTACTCTTGTCGTTATTTTTCCTACTATATAAAATATATAATAAATAATTTTTAAGATTAATATATTTCGTTAGATCATTTTGTGAAACATATTTCTAAAATGAAAATTCGAAATTACATTTTAATTTATTTTGCAACTTTAATTTGTTTTAAATGCCTAATTATAATTCGTCAAATAGTTATAAAATATTCACTTTTTGCAAAATTCACAGATTTATTTAATGTAAAAGCATAATTAATTGAATTATGTAAGATTATGTAGCTGAACTTGATTTGTTTTCGAATGGCTTTCAAAATATTTACTTGGTTTTGAGTTAATTAGAATTTAATTTGACGTCAAAAACAAGTACATAGAATTGCGAGTGTATGAAAATGCCCTCAAAACATTTGAATTCTCTGTGTTGACTGGCTAATTGGATTGCCCATATAAACTGATAAGCATTTCGAACTGAACTTTAACCACTGACAGCTGTCTCTCTTGAACTGTTGAACCGTTGAACCGTTGAACCGTTCAACTGTTGAACTCTTGAACTGTTGGACCGTTGAACCAACCGCACAAAGTTCGCCCTCAGCTAATTATAATAAAAATATTGTAACGCAAAGGTCGTCGATGCTGCGTTGTTAATTACAAAGTTTTCGACTCGGACGCAACTAAAATAAATTACTTAACACTATGGTGGATGCCGAAAGGGGACACAAAAGCAGCTGCAACAGTTGACGTTAGTTTGAGCCATAAAAAAAAATTAAACTAAATAAAATAAAAATAAATAGATAAATAAAAGCAAGTTACAACGTTTCATTTCAGCGATCACAAAATACTCTAAAATACACAAGAAATAAAAAAAAAACCAATAACAATAATTTAGAATAAGTAAATAAATTAGACAGTTTTATTTTTATTTGTTTAGAATCTTGGAAAATAACATTAACTTTTATTTTATTTTAGGCTAGAAAAAAAACAATATTTGAACATATGTTATGGCCAAAATCAACTTGGCAATTGGCTCTGTTTTTACCTTAACAATTCTGTTACAAACCTCTGTTCAACCTGATATAACCCGCTTTTGAGTTTTTAAGATATATATGCAGGGTATAAAAAAGAAAACAGAAACTAACAATAAAAGTTAGCAAAATGTTTTTTGCATAGTTTTTGTGTGCTGAGGTGCGGGACACATGTTTGTTTTTGTTGTTGTTGTTGTTTATTACTTATGCGACAAAGTTTTACAGGTCTATGTGTGTGTGTGTGTTTCGTCACGTTGTTTGCAAACATTTCTCTCTTTTTTTTTTTAATTTGTAAGAAAATTAAATATCGCAAATCTTTTTAAATTTAAAATTAATTATTTCAATTGTGAAATTCTCTCAAATTTAACGATAATTATAACAACTGTTTTATAACACTTAAAAACAATGATGACTTTTACAATTCATATATACACATACACACACACACATATACATAAATATGTATGTATTCACAATAGAAGTCCATTAAGTAAAAGAGTCGTTCATTTTAAGAGAATTGACAATGTAACTTCTGCTCCAACAACTTTCAACAATGCAATGCTATTGTTGTTATTTTTAATAATGTTATTACTACTATCGTTGTTTTTGTTATAGCACTCGCTGTTTCTGTTTGTTTGTTTATTTGTTTGTTTGTTTGTTTGTTTGTTACCTGCAAGTGAAAGAGAATGTGCAAATTTCTTAGTCATTCTCTGAAATCATTTGTTCGCTTCCACGGGGCATTTTAAGTTGTTGCTTTGCTTTGCTGTTATTGTTTTTTGTTACTTCTTGCTGCCTTAGCGCACTTAAAAAGCAATTTACTCTAATTATATTAAGTATAACTACAACAACAACAAGAACAACAAGAATAACAACAACAAGAACAGCTACAAGAACTCACAAAGTTGCGCATCTTGTGTGCCAATAAACAAATACATATATACCATATACCATATACATACATATGTATGCACCATATACACAAACACAAACACAACAAAGCACACATTTATGAGGGCATGTGACTGTGTGTGTACAAGAGCTATGGCAGCAGTAAAAAAAAATGGCGCTTTTAGGCCATAATTACCTGAGAACTTTACCCAACTTCTACAAGATGGCCTGGTTTTTTTTTTGCTTTTTGTTTTTGTTGCAAAATACAGTGGGTATTACCATTTTGTTACACAGTATGGTATTGATATTAGTATTTTGATACTATATATATATAAAATATAATATTATAATCATATTATTATTATTAGACAAATCGCTGACTTAGAAACAGAAAATCTTCCCCAACAGATTTAAGCATTATCATTGGCAGATGAAATTATAAAATAATTAAAAAAAAAATTAATTAACTAGTTAGAATCTAACTGCATTAAACTATAAACAAATTGATTGGTTGATTACACTCAAGAATAAATTAATAATATATTTTTATTGTTTTTCTATAAACAGATTGGCGTCAAATTTCTTTCTTTTTTTTGTGGTACATGAATACAAATTTGTTAAAAAGTTTATCATTTTTTTTGAGAAACTTTAGTTGGAGAGAACTTGAGTTTTGAGCTTATACTAAAATCTGTATCAATAAAAAAGTTCAATTTTTTATTTATATATATATATATATTACATTCATGAACTATAGGCAAAACGTACAAGAACTTTTTGAAAAGTAAAAGTGTATTTAATTTTCGACAAGCCGCAGTTAGAAATTTTCTTTTTTGTTTTGCATTGTTTTTTTGTTTTCTATCATTTTTTTTCATGCTTTCCGCTTGGCCATTGCTTGTTGAGCTCACATCCGTTTCCCGTGCGACCTCCTTCCTTCCATTCCTCCCCTTTTGCAACCGCCACCCTTGAAATTTTTGCTGCTGTTTTTGCTCGGTTTTTGCCAATGGGCTCTACGTAGCATCGTCTTCATTATTATGTATTATTATGACTCGTTGTTGTTATTGTTTTGGTTTATTTTTTTTGTTTTCTGTTTTTTGTTTTGTTTGTTTTTTTTTGTGTAGGTTTTTTTTGTTTTTGATTTTTTTTGCTTTTAGCCGTATTTTGTTGTTGTTATTATTGTTTTTAGTGAATAAATCAGCCGTGGGTCAAGTTGCTTTATCCTAACAGCTGCCCATGTGGCTTTGTCTGTTGTTTGCCGTTTGTTGTTGTTATTATTGTTGTTGTTGTTGTAGTTTAGGTCCTGTATATCCATTGCATTTGTCTCCCACTCAACACATTGATTGGATAATTATAATGAGCTTAGGACCAAGAGCTAACTTAATATACAAAAAACAGATAGAAAAAAGAAATCTAAAACAAAGAAAAAACAAAAAAAAAACCGTCAATGTCCATAGGAATTGAGTTGGGTAAACATAGTCGAAATGTGTAACTAATACGTATACTTATACATGTAGTAGTGTATGTATATGGTATTCACCCACTCAATTAGTTGATTATGTTTGAATAGAGCTTCAATTAGCGTTCGTCCACTAAAATGATAATCTCTTAAGTTATGAAAAATAAAATGAGTAGTTAGTATTTATCATTAAATTAATTAATTAATTTATTTTATTTTAATTTGATTGATTAATCTCTTAAGTTATGAAATATAAAATTAGTAGTTAGTATTTATCATTAAATTAATTAATTAATTTATTTATATATTTTAATTTCATTGATTAACTTCTATTTTAAGCACTAGTCGTATTAATTAAATAATTATCGTAAATAGTTGAAGTGGTTAAGCAAGAAAATATTATACAGGGTATCTTAAGTTGAGTATATTTGCTGTTCATTGCGCTTCATGTAATTTATGGTGACAACAAAGACATATTCATGCATATTATGTGCACATAAAAAGATGTATGCGTATGTAACACACACACACCCACACACACACACACACACACACACACACACACACACATACACACAGACACACACACTTGTGGTGTATGATACACATGATACATTGGCAAGCGGCTATAACATGCCGTATAGTATGCAACATTTTGTTGCACGTTCTGGTTGCGTTTATTTTCTTTTCGTTTTTTGTTTTTATGTGATTTACAGTAAATTGCCAAATGGGCTTGGTTAAAAAAAAATCAAAAAAAAAAAAACAAAACAAAAACACAAAAAGAAAAACGAAAAACGAAATGAAAACAAGAAAGAAAACAAAGCAAGGTTGACGAAAGGAAAGGGAAATGAAAACTGGCAAATAAATCAAATGAAATTTGTGCGACGTCTGCACCACCTCCCAGCCCCCCTCTCAGCGTCCTCCATCCACCATCCCCCATCCTCCATCCCCCTTCTGCTTCTATTTCTGCTGCTGTTGCTTTACCTTGTTCTTTGTTCTTGTTGCCTTAAAGCCCACAAGTCATTTAAGCACAAAGAATAACAAAACGTTTCTGTGTGTGCAGGTGTGTGTGTGTGTAAGTGTGTGTGTGTGTGTGTGTATGAGAGTGTGTGCCTAAAAAATTCTGTGTGCGCCATTCTTTATTTATTTAACGTTATGTTTTGTCAAGAAAAATACAGGGAAAATATACACAGCTCTAAGCAATTCACCTGCTTGCTTACACACACACACTCACACACATACACGAACACATATATGTGTACAAATACATTTAAAATTGTCATAACTATTAAAAAAATTGGTTTAAAAAAAAAATTTCCATATTTCAAATAAATTTGAGCACATTAATAAACATAAGCACCGGCAGGCGCAGTCCACTTTTCTGAAGTATTCTGTGCCTGCGTGTACATACAACTCATAAATATACATATATTTATATATACGTATATATACTGAATTATAATGATATTTTGATATAATACAATAACAAATAAATTGAGAACGCTTCATGCTTAGTTTAGGGTATATCGTAGTCGAGCATACGGAGTTAAGAAGATTTGATTTGAAATTTATATAAATACAATTCAAATACAAATACATATAAAATATACACATTAGTAAATATTTTCGTATAATGTATGAGCAGTAGCTGTAAAAAATGTAAAATTTACTGCATGAATAATTTATTATATTTCCTACAAATAGTCGTTAGCAATATGTTATGCGAATGTTTGAAAAATTCCCAATTGCACATGAGTTATTGGAAAATAGTATCAAATACAATAAAAACGTGTCCTAGGTTTTTAAAATCTTGAAAAAAAGTATACAATTTATTTATTTATTTATTTTGTTAAACACATCTAGAATGTTAATTATGATACATTGTATTGTAAATTAAAAGTAAACACATCTAGAATGTTAATTATGATACATTGAATTGTAAATTAAAAGTTTTTTTTTTTTAATAATATAAAAGAAAATGTAGGAACTGTTTGAAGTTTCCTTTTTTTCCTCCGAATTATGATGCTCGCCCCTCTAGCCGACACTTCGGCAATCATAAGTCTGGGGGAAAACATTAAAAAAAAAAATAATCAATTAGTGACCAAATTGTCACTGTGAATGAATGTAGAGCGTAAGATGAATTAAAAGAGAATAATAAACAGTTTACTGATCTGAGATCAATGATCTCTAAGAAAAATCATCATTTTCTGAAATTGTTACATTTGGCGGCTACATTGGACTCCGCCAATTTCAAATTTGATGTGCCCAGTAAAGATTTGAAACTAAGAACTGAAAAAAAATTGGAATTCATAAGAAAGTACCGTTTTAGAATGTTTTAGTACGCGATATTTCCCTTGGAAGCTCGAGTCTCTCAGGTTCCGGCCACCATATTGGATCCGCCATATTAGTTTTCGTAACAAAAATACATTTATGTAACTTTAAAATGATATATATAATTTATATAATTTATATATATATATATATTTGTAATATATGTATGTATATTACGCTATCCAGTTTCATTTTTTTTCTGTTATGGTTTATACGTTCGTTAAGTATACGCAATGATGTACAACCACTTAAGTAAATAATGAAAATTTCCAATTATTGTAAACGAATCGCAGCCATGTGCATGCCTTATGTACTGAAAGGCAGTTTCAGTCAACCACTGCAGATCCTTGGAACTGATTTGCATATACATTATATATATAGCATATTATAATGCCTTATAAAACACGTTAATACAGTCTCAAAGTTATGTTTTAGTCTGTAAAAGTAATACTCAATCCCCCCTAAGATTGCAACTTTCCTCAAACTGTGTTTGGTAAATATATGTACATTATTTATAATACTTGACTGAGAGCTTCTGCTCTAATGATGATAATAATGATAATGACAATGAGTTTGGTGTTGGTGTTGGAGCACAAAATTGCCACGAAAATGCTCGAATTTGCCAAAAATATTACGCACAACGGCCCCGAGGGTTTAAAAGGAACGAAAAAAGAAAAGAAAAGAAAAAACAAAACACAAAAATATCTTGTACTTTATTTGTTGGTGGCCGTATTACGAAAAGTAGAGAAAAGGAATAAGCAGAGAGAGAGAGAGAGAGAGAAGACAGAAAAATATAGAGTGAAACGTATGCAAATCAAAGTGTTGTGCAATTTTAATGAGACCTCGAAAAACTTGTAAAATGAATAACAGTCAAAAGTTGGCCCACACACGCCTAAAAATATGCAACGTTTCTTTCTGTTTTTTATTGATGAGCATAATGCGAATACAAATATGTGATAAACAAACTTTAAATACCCTTGCAAAATTAAATAATATTTACATTCAATTGAACAATTGCTTTAAATATGCTATTTATATGTTTACATTTTTTTATTAATTGACAAGAAAATCGTAATAGAATTAATAGACAAAGAAAAAAAAACATGATATAAGTTTTTATTTTATTTATTTAGTATTAAATATTAGGATTTATTTAATTTCTTTAATTGAATTAATATAAAATATATCAAGAGTTAATTGTTTTTTAAAACTCAAATTAAATGGGTTTTTTTATAAATAAAATATTGTTGTATTTTTTGTTTAAATATTCGATCTGCCGACTTTTTGTAGTTTGCAATAATTGATAAAAAAAAGTTGAATATATATTACAAATAAATAAAACAATTAAATAATAATCACCGTTTGTTAAATTAAATAAAATAATTAAATGAAATATTTGAGAACATATTCTAAGTACTCTACCAATTGTAAGTGTATTACAAAGCCAGTTGAACAGGCACTTGAGTCTGTAGCATCAGTAGGATGCTTATCCTCTGTTTCTGGACACTTATACACATGCAAACACACACATAAACACGCACACAGATACAGATACAGATACATTCAGTACGCAAAAATGTAGCAGATACACACGAAAAATATATTAAAAAAAAAATACAAAGAGCAAGTAAAATTTTTACGAGTTTTGATGGCAAATCGAAGAAGCTGCCTCAAGTGGGCGCCCTACTGGGCGTGGCTGTTAGATTTCTGTATATGTATATGCGTGCGTGTGAGTGTATGTACGAGTGTGTGTGTGTGTGTGTGTGTGTGTAAAAAATAAGAGCCAAACGATTTGCATATAAATGATTACGGAAATAAAGAAGGAAGTCGAAATAGACAGAACCAAAGTTGTCGAGTCGTCGCCATCATTTTCATTTTGGTGTCCTGGCGCTTGGCGCTCAGTTCTCGTTTCTTGCCTTTGGTCCGGCGCTGGACTGAGTGGAGCTCGCTTCCTGGCGCTGTTTGGCACAGCCAAGTGAGATGTCAGCGCATGACGTTGGTTTGGTTGCCTGGTTACTTGTTCTTTGGTCCTCGCTCCGCTTCAGTCGAACGGCAACCGTCGGCATCCTGGCTATGGCCATGTTGCCAAAAAGTAGATGTATTTCGCACACATTTTTGCAACATTACTATGAAAGAGACAGAATGAAAAAGCAAGAGAGAGGGAAACTGTTAGAGTATGTAAGAGATAGTAAATGTTGAAGCACTGGCTTAAGTTGGCTTAAAATTTATTCATTTTCTCAAAAATAGAAAAATAAAAAAAACATAAAACGTAAAATAAAATATAGAAAAGGAAATAAAACAACAAAAAAAAAAAATATTCGAATTTCGCTCAACTTAAGCCAAAGAAAGTTTGAGAGAAACCTAACCATTTAAAAAAGTTATTTTCGAAAAGTCTTTAAATTTTTCATATTGAGAAAGGGAAATTCAAATAGAAAAATGAAATTGAATACACAAAAAAAA
Source organism: Mulgravea parasiatica (assembly GCA_037075045.1). Lineage (NCBI taxonomy): Eukaryota > Metazoa > Arthropoda > Insecta > Diptera > Drosophilidae > Mulgravea > Mulgravea parasiatica. The sequence goes on from JBAMCR010000115.1 coordinate 35,183, forward strand.
AATAAAAGGAAGAAGATATACGTTCAAGGATAAAATATTAATTACAAACGAAATTGTCAAATGCACAGAATCAATTTATAATGCAACAATTGTTTGAGCTATTAATAAATTTAATTGAATATCAAAAGAAACAAAACAAAAAATAAAGCAACAATAACAACAAGAAGAAGAAAAGAAAAATATTTATTCAGATAAATCAACGAGAGGGTGTTATATTTATATTTACTTTGATTTGCGTACGACAAACAACAAATATATACAAAAGTATAAGTAGAAGAACAAGCAGCAGGTCCTCAAGAAGTGGCATATCAAACCCCAAAACCAACTGAAACGAACTGAAAAGGCAAACAAATGACATTGATGAATGATGCGACGAATGATGAATTGATTCATGCTTGGCATGATGGAATGATGCAATGACGCAGCCAATGAATGAGCGCCTCATCTTCACGATATGCTGAGCAACGACCCCAAATTCCGCCCCCCCCTAACACAATCGCCCAGCCCAGTCAAACGAGATTGAGAACTGAAGCAAAGGCTAAAGCTGAGCGCCTTGAATTGATAATGAGAAACGTTGGCAGAGTTGGCGGAGTCTTAATTAATTTTCACCGTACCGCCCATAGTCCGCGCCCACTAATTAAACTTTTTTTTTCTTGTACCCTGTAACGATGGTAAATGTCATAGGACGGGTATAATGGGATTAAGCAAATCCTTATAGAAAACATCAATTGAATTGCCAATAGAAAGTAACATATAAAGGATTAAGTGCATTACGTTAAAGCATTTTATTTTAATAAACCATACTAAAGGGTATCTTCCCGTTGCGTTTTAATTGGCAGAAAATTTTTTTTTTTTCTGTTTTCTTTCATTTGCTGTTGTTGCTTGTATTGTGTTGTTTTTTGTTTGTTTGCTTTTATTTTTGTTGTTTTTCGGGTGAGGCCAAGAAAAATGGCCAACTGAAAGATTGGTAGCTGAAAAGCTGCAGCAAACTTTGGCGAACTTTAACTAATTTCAAAATGTGGCAAAATGACGATTCTGCCTGGCTTAAGCTCAGGCTCAAGCCCCATACCAATGCCTATTCCCATCCCAATCTGAAATTTAATGCTCAACTTCAACTTCCAACTCCAGTCGTTGCAAGCCCACTTTTTGACCAGGCCAGACTGAGCTAACTTGGCTGACGTATTGTTGCCACAATAGCTCAACTGAATGCTGGGGCAGGCGAAGTTTTAATTACCAGGCAGCCGGCTGCTATAGCATTGGTGACAACAGACGGTGGAGCAGGAGCAGGAGCAGCAGCAGCAGCAGCAAAAGCAGCAAAAGCAGAAGCTGCAGTTGGAACTGAAACTGAAGGTGAAGCTGGGGCTGAAGCTGAAGTAGTTTCCTGATGTCCCATTCGAAAGTGCGGTGGCACAGGCTTTCAATTACGTTGTGAACCATGGCCAGCGGCCAGGCTCTGCAGCAGCAGCAACAACAGCAGCAGTAACAGCAACAGCAACAGCAAAAGCAGCAACATCTGTAGAAGCAGCATCGTAGCCACTGTGGCACCATCAGTTGGTTGGGCATTTTGGTGCAAAGTTATTGCTAAGGTGAAAAGGCGGCACTGATGGCAACAAAAGAGATGAAAACCAGTTGCCAAGGCACATGGCCAAAGTTATTTGCTAAGACTTGGCATCCCTGGCAACCCTGCCAACCCTGGCAATCCAGAGCCAAGTGTACAGCCAGCGGCGCATGAATTCAAAATGAGACGCTCAAGTGGCCCAAAATTGTGTTTCAGCGTTTTTATTTGCGCAAAATTAGCAGCGCTACGCCACAAAAAAACCCCCAATACATTCATATTGTGGTGGTCCCCACCTTGCAACACACAAAAAGAAAAAAAAAAAAAGAAAAACATAAATAAATAAATAAATAAACCAGACGAACTTAGTCCCCGAATTTAATATACTCTAAAAATTTTGTTCATAAGCCAAGCAAATGACATTTAAAAAAATTAATAATAAATAAATATTCGACCATTTAAGTGTTAATAAAACTAAATTAATAACTTCTAACAAAACCTTATTTAATTGAAATTTAATTTTTACTTTAAAGTATAATTTTAAAATCATTAAAAACATTTAATTTGGTAATTTTAAGTATCAGCATACTTAATTTTATCAACTGTTATAAATAAACAGAAATAAATTGGATAGGAAATAAATTAAATAAATTAAGTGGATTTCGATGAATTTATTAAATACGCAAATTTTTATATTTATTTTAAAGAAATTATATTGTAAATTTGAATTACAATAACTTGATTTACATAAATCATATAGCTTAGACAAATATTGATTGAATTTCTTGTGAATTAAAATAATAGAAAAATTAAAGTAAATAATATTTAATAATAATATTTTGGAAAAAGTAAATTAAATTAAAAAAGTTGTAATGCAAAAAAATATTACATTATTTACTATATATTTATGATACATACATACATACGTAGATATGTGTTCATGTATATTTTATTGGTTTCAAAATGATTTTCATGTAAGCGTTACACAATCCGTGACAATATTATAATACCCTTGGAAAGTTTTTTTTTGGAAAAAATAAAAAAAATAAAAAAACAGCCGTATAGCTCGTTGAGAAGCTGCTCAAAATTCAATACGGGCCCGGTTCAGGCATAGTAAAGCGCAACGCTTGCGCTCCAACACACAGATCATAGAACAAAATAAAAAATAAAAATATATATATATATATATATATAGAAAAAAATATTAAAAAAAAGATATAGAAAGAACTGCACCCATATGCGCCATAGCCAACGCCGGACACGGGCCAAGTTTTCTGGCTACCAAAAAGTCAAGCAACGCCAGCAAATTGGAAATTTTATGCCGTAGTTTTTCGGGCTGCTCTTAAAATCCTCTACGTGAGGGGCGTAAAACGTTCTGTTAGTTGTTTGGTTGGGTGTCGTGAACGTGGGCGTGGACGCGGGCGTGGGCGGGGGGCGGGGGCGGGATGTCGATTTTTACTGTCCCGGATAGGCTAAGAGGGGGCACAGTTTGTAATATAACGAAAATAACGAACTTTATGTGCCCACCCCTCTCCCCCCACGCCCTTCTTCTCTCTATCTCTCTCTGGCTCACTGTATGTGTGTGATAGATAAGCTGCAAAGGAGGAGCTGATGCGAATAAAGGATGAAGGATGAGCACTCAGCCGGTCGATGGCTAAAACTTTTTTTTTTTTTATTTTTTTATTTTGATATTTTCGCAATGGGATTACGATAGTTGAAATGCACTTACTATTTGGATAGCTTAACGATTTTTCGAATATTATTAAAGCGATTTAATATATTCTTAGTTAAAAGTCAATAGAAACTTGACTATAAACTTATTCGCTTCTTTGTTTTTGTTTTTTTTATGTTAAAAGTTTTGGCACATTTTAGATTGATGTCAATTATATTACATTTATTGATGGTTCAGTTTCATCAATAAAATTTTTTAAACATTGTTATGTTCATATTAAAATAACAGTTATATGTAAGAGAAATTAAATACTGTTAAGTAACATTTTATTAAGACTACTACTGTCTTTATGAATTAAGGTTAATAAGGTTTTGTTGCATTGAGTAAAACTTTCGAATGCGTTACAAAACGCATACATATTTCGAATAACATTGTCAATAATGTTGCGGATACAGACTCAAAATCGGATGGAACGAAAACGATGGAATTTCTAAATAATATGAGCTTCCAGTTTGAGTTTGAGTTTTTGTTTATGTTTTGGTTACTTTTTCAAATTTTGCCTGGGGTGGTTAAAGATTCGTCTAGTTTGGTTGACTTGAGGCTCATTTCGTATCGTTTCCTTTCATTTTATTTCATTTGGTTTGGTTTCGATTCGTTTCGTTTGTTTATTCTTTCCGCTGACTTGTCTTTCTTATAAATTATTAAAAATGTCATGACTTTGGGCCATAAAGTCTTCAACTTTAGGTGGCTTTAAAGGGCAACTTTTGGGCACTTTATGTGCCCCCACAGACAACAACTCACACCATCTTTTTACCATTACCAGAGCTCGTAATACTCGTATAGTAGACAAATCCAAAAGGAAACAAAAGGGATTCGCTTTATTGAAACTTAACTGTCGTGTGGGGCTCTGGCTCCACAGCAGACCTGTTGCTAAAAAAATTTTAAGAATTTAAAATCGCCCTTTGTTACATAAATTTACAATAAAAACTGTCAAATTGCGCTTCAAATTGAATAAAATCCTTATACAAAGCGTGTATGCAGCTGACAAGCTTCGAATAGAATAGAACATTTTGATAGCATCTCAGTAAAATATAATATAAAATCTTTTGTTTTTTCAATCGATTTTATTTCGTTTAATTAAAACTCGTGCGAATGTGCCAAGAGAGAAATAATTTCCAAATAAATGATTTTCTTCTCTGGGTTGCATAGTTACAACTTACTTTAATTATTATTGAATATCCATGTACTTACAATATGCAAATGCATTAAAGGATAATTTTCAGTTATTTAAGATACATTTTTTTTTTATTTGTGGTTTTTGCTTTTTTATTACCCTGTTTCCCCACACAAAAGCCAAGCAAAATGCTGTTGGTTAAATCTTACAAATTGTTGGCCATGCTTCCATTTTATTCAGCAGCATGGAATATAAGTCTAATCAAGTCTGACCGACTTGAGAACACCCTGTGCGCAAAATTGTGCAATATGAATATTGTAAAGGAATGTACACATACATATATATTATATATAGTATATATATATCCCTGGCACAACTGTATTACATTTTGATTTTTTTTTTTTTGTACCCAGTTTCAATTATGGTCAAGGGTGCTCAAAATGGTAAATTTAACTCTAAAATCGATTCCCGACTCGGCTATTATCTTTGTCGTTGTTTGACTATATTGCGTGTTGTCTCTTTCTAACTTACTTGCTGCCGGCTCACTCGGATTGGGTTTATAGCTCGCAAGCTAAGCAACTTGACAATGGACGCCCAACTTCTTCCTTTAAGCGCCCAGCGACAGTTTCCTCTATAGCTTCGGATTTTTCATAAACTTTGTGCATTTCGTATACTGACTGTGATCCAACGGATGTAAAACCAAAACGAATCACTTTTTACCACCCTGCAACACTCTGCACCACCCTGCACCACTCTGTATAGTATCTGTATGAAAATGAAGCTCAGTAAAATCGCTTTACGCATAGCTAACTAACCACAAAGCACAAATAAAACTGCAGCCATACATGAGGCTTAAAAATAGTTTATACACACACAAATGCAACACACACACACACACGCACACACGCTCACTTGTATATACACTATACACTCCAAGAAATTAGTGAATAATTATAAAAATAATATTTATATATATATTAATAAATAAATAAACATGTTAAAAATATATTGGCAAATAATTAAATAATGTCATAAAATAAAATAATAATAATTAAAATGAAAACATAAAGAAAAATCAACTAAAATAATAATGTATTATAAAATAAAATCGATAAATTTGGTATTTGGTGTTTAAATAATTTAAAAATAAACACAAGTTAAAAGTTAATGAAATTAAACTTAAAATATTATTGAAATATTTTGTTCAAAAGAATGTTTAGTTCTTGTTTAAATTCTTGAAATTCCAGCTTTTGAAAATGATTTTTGGCAAGGTGGTTAAGTAGTCTGGTATTTTTTTATTAAATGGAAATTGTCAATAAACAAATCAAATAAAAGGAAAAAAATAAAGTAAAAAAACAAAAGCAAAATCAAAAATAAATATGAGCAACTGGTATAGAGGAATTTGGAATTAAATGTTAGCCTAAAGAATGTTGTTGGTTTAAATAAAAAGTAAAAATCAAAGTTTTTTATTTTCACTAGATCGAAAAGTGAGGAGTAACTTCTTTATATAGTTGAGATAGACTAGATTTCTCGCTCTTTCGCTCGCTCTCTCTCTCTCTCTCGCTCTCTCTCTCTCTCGGTTTCTCTCTCTCTCTCTCTCTCTCTCTCTCTCTCGGTTTCTCTATCTCTCGCTCTTTCCTTCTCATACAATACATACATACATCTAGTGTACAACACTTATTGCTTGTATTGTTGCGGCTGTGGCAGCTTGCTGTTGTTGTCCTTGTTGTTGTTGTTGTTGTTGCGACCGCCTTTGGCGTTTGCCATTGTTTGTTGTATTGGAATGTTCAATATACTCGTACTCAGTGTACAACACGAGCGAGATTGTCCTGCTGCATTTTCACCCTTGGCATTGGCGCTGGCAAAGCGGAAGTAGAGGGGTTACGAATGTATTGTACTATAACGATATGGCATATATGTATGTGTCTGTGTGTGTGTCTGTGTGTGTGTGTCTGTGTGCTCAAAGCTGAAACATATTTTCAATTACATTGCCACAATTTATGCAAAACGTCGTTGCATCACACATAGTAGTACAACAATATACCGTATATTGTACAATAACAAGCAGCAGTTGCACTTTATAAGCAACTAAATGAATAAATATTTATAATCCTTAAGTGTTTATTATTTATACAATACAATTGGAAATTTGTTGAAATATTTCAAATGTTTGCAAAATAATTCACAAGAAATGAAGCATGTAACATCGAAGTGAAATGAAATAAAGACGAAACTAAATTAAAAAATAGTTTCTTTAGTGAATAAAAATATATTATATAAATTGAAACTTTATTTAATATGTAAACTTTATTAATTTAAATGTGCTAACTACTTTCACACTGTATATGAATTAATTTTCGATAATCAATTGTAATATAATAATTAAATTAATTTATTTTAATCTTTTCCCTTGCAGGTAAGTTTCAATTAATCAATGCAAAGAGAATACTTTAATCGGACTAGTTCTCAATGGAAATGACGACGGCTCATCAATGAACTAGTTCACAGTCTAGTGCGAAAGTATTTCCAACAAAATGCGGTAAATCTAAGTAATGTCAAATAAAAATCAATAATATATGCATGACGATATGATATGCCAAAGAGATGCAAATGTACATACAATACATACAATACATACGTGCGCAATGTGTATGGTATATGTGTACATGAGCTGGCGCTGTATGTTATGCTATGTAGGTTACTCCCTCAAAGTATGCAACACATTCTGTTTGAACAACTAGCGGTAACTGCTCGAGCAATCAGTGAAAATTTTGAGTGCCGTCTGTTAAACAATGGGCCACGCAGCACGACAAAGCCAGACGGCGACCGGAAGGTGGTATGTTCCATGGGCTATACGAAACGGAACGCCTGCGGGAAGAGTGGGGAGGGGGGGCAAAACCGAATGTGTAACGAAATGAATTTTCAAAAAGAAAAACATCAAACAGTAGCAAACAAGGAAGAGCGATTTATTTGCCAAGAAAAAAAGAAAAAGAAAAACAATAACAACAACAAATAAAAAAAAATTGAAAATAAGAAAACGCTGGCTACAAAATACCCTGTGTGTGTGTGTGCACAGTGGAAATTGGGGATATTTCACCAATTTATAATAATAAATTTTTTGATTTTCACCCATTATCAATTCCTTCCAGCGTGTAAAATCCATAGTAAAAAAGGGCTAAAAGCCAAAAAACAAAAAAATTACCAAATGCAACACGAACACGAAAAAAAGGTGCAAAAATCAAGAGTGAAAAGTGGGCAAAGAGTGTGAAATAGGCAAATGACAAAAGTGAAAATAACGTGTGGGTTTTGTGTTTAGTTTGTGGACTTTTTTGGGGGCAAGGCAGCGCGGGCAGGGCATGTTGGTGTAGGGCAATGCTGCTGAGCGTCGTCACACAAGCGGCTGTTGCACATTTGCCACATGCAATTTCATCAGAAGAGGGCTGCAACGGTACTTGGCTGGCGCCATTGTGTTTGCCATTGAACACGCACATTGAATGGATGTAACTTGTGGAACTTCCTGTGCACTGTGCCCTCTCTCTTCTCCACTCACCATGTGCCTGTGCATGTATATAGTTATTGTGTATGTATATATAGACATATGTGTATATGTTTATATGTTTGTATGTGTGTGTGTGTGTAAACAATAAACTTATTTTACACATACAATGCCATGGAACTTCTCGACTTGTGCTGGAAATGGGCGCAACGCGCTATTATTGTTGTAATTGTTGCAATTGAGCCTTGTTCAACAAAAGATGCACCCACACACACACACACACACACACACACACACACACATGTACACATACACAAACACATACCCATGAAAGCCTACAGCACTGTTGCTTTCAAATTGTTGTACTTAATTTTTTTCTTTTTAATTTAAACTTTAATCTTTTAAGAAACAAATTAAGTTCAGAATTCACTTAACATGAAAGTATGTATATTGAAAAGTATTTTATTTAAAATTCAATAATAATATACACAATATTGAAACAAAGATAACAAATAAATGTTGTTATTGTTATGACACAATTAAAATAATATTTAGATTTCTAATAAAATAATGAGTCGGTTTTAGTTCAGAGCATTTATTATAAAATATTATATTGTAGAATTTAAACACACACATTTGCATACGTTTATATATACACACACGCACACACATGTATATGTGTATGTATGTATATATTAATGGCGTTGTCTCTAAGTATTCAGTCTTCGGTCTTTGGAAATGAATGTTGAGTCGTGAATGGGTCTATGCACAAAATGTTGGTTGACAGCTTTGCGAACAACTCGCATTCAAGTACATCTCTATGTATACATGTGTGTGTGTGTGTGTGTGTATGTAAAATAGCCTTAAAAAGAAGAAGAGGAGAAAATGAGGTCAATAACAGGTAGATTATCAAATAAGCATCAGACAGGCAGGCAAAGACAAATACAAAAAACAAGAAAAAAGTAAAAAAAATAAAACAAGTTAAAGGCAATGAGGACGATGTGGCTGGCGTTTGAAAGCGTATTGCACTAGACACGATTTTATATAGCTTACATGGCACATAATCACACACGCACACATGCAGGCATAACACACACACACACCCACACACACACGAGCACACACACACTCAAACACATCGAAAGAGGCATCACAGTGGCACAGTTCTATGCTAACACATTTACATGTTGGAAATAGAATGTTAAATATTACCAATACACATAGAAGTTTATAATTAACTAAAATTCAATGATAAACAAATTAATAATAAAACTATATTATATACTTTGATTAATATTAAAAAAGCATTTATGTTTCAACTATTCAACTATTCGAGTTGGATATAATAAAATTATGAATTACAAATTAAAATCATCTTTCGAAATGTTTACAAAAATTAAAACAACAATTTATACATTTGTAAAAATTTAAAATAGAAAAAAAAAAACTGAAATATTTTTTGAGCTGAATCGTGCTATAAAGAATCACTGTGCGAACGTTTGAGTGTGTGCTATAATTCTAGATCTTGTGGGCATGCTCAAGACGTCATCGGTTTTGCCATGGCCATGTAGAGTAGTACATATATGAGCGGATATATGTATGTATGTATGTGTATGTATGTGTATGTAGTTGTGTATTTGTTTGGTTGTGGATAGTTAGTCAAGTGGCCCAGTTTCTGTGGCTAACAATCAGCGCCATCAAGTAGCAAGTAGCAAGCAGCAAGCAACGCAACCCTGCACAATCCCACCACCGCCACGACCCACCCGCAATGGCAACAACAACAACAACAACAACAACAACAAGAACCACAACCACAATCGCAGCATGCGTGAAGGTCAATTTATCGCCTAATGATGGCAAACAACAATGACAGGCGCCAAACGAACCCGACTGTCCCCCCCCACCCCCCCTCCCCCACTCCCAAATCCCCGCTTTTCGTCTTTCCCAGTTCCCCAAAAAATGTGCCAATACTTTATGCTCCTTTTTAACGTCGCTTTTATTTATTTTTCTTCGGTTTTTCTTTTTTTTTTTATTCTGGTGGTGGTGGTGGTGGTGGTGGGGAGGCCGTCAACTTGAAGAATTGAGTTTCGAGATTTGAGCTTGGGAATTGTGGAAATTGTGGAAATTGTGAATTTTGAGTTGAACATTCTGGGCATTGGATTGGATATTTTCGGTTCAAATTTAGAGAGCATTTAGTTTGATTTATTTGCCTAATACAGTTTAGAGAGAGAAGAGTATGGAAGGAAGCATGAGTGATTGGGTGGTTGGCCGTTTGAGTGGTTTGATATTTTGGGTGGTTGAGGCATTTTGGTTGGTTGGATGTTTGGGTGTTTTTGATGGATGCTTGAAGCCTGTTTCAAGTCTCTAAAAGCTGTTTTACTGGCCTATGGCCTTATACATAAATGCTATTACACTCGATATTTGATTACCTTATGGACAACGCTCACTTTTAACTATATTGGATTTTCAAAAATGAAATGTTTCGAGTATGTAAATAGCCAAGCAAATTGAATGAATCTGAATATGGCAAAATGAATGTGAATATATCAAATATGTATTCATTGCCTAGCTAATGGTCAAGAGTCTTAAGCTGAACGCTTTTAAAATACAAATATTATGTACATATTCAAATTGTACAATTCAATATTATACTCGTATTAAGAAATGAAAAAGAAAAATTGTAAAATTGTACATTTTCACGTATATATTGAATCCAATCATAAATGCGCTTAACAGACAGTATATTCATTTAATATGCAAATGAATTCATTGATGTACTCATTCATGTATATTCTTTTGTGTTTTATTTTATATTTTACACATACGAGTATTTTTTTTTAAAATGTGAATAAGTATTCATGATTCATGGATTGATTGCTGACTTACTACGTAAATGTATTAATTTCAGTCATTCGTTCAGCTTGAAAGCGCAACTGAAATGGACAAGTTGATTCTACTAGTCTAATTGACTGAATGCATCCATAGGTGGAGTATCGATTCATATGCTATTCATTTGGCTAAGCAAGTCACGCATTCGTATGTTTAAGCAAGTGCATTTGTTGAGAGTGAATAAACAGTCAACTGATCATTCACTCACACATGTAATCAACACCCATACATACAAATGAGTGTACCCGCTCGTGCCCTGGCTGAAATAACCATAACCAAGTTAGCAAAATCCTTGTTCCGGTTATGCTCGTAGGAATACGTTTAAGCTTCAGTTGCTATGGAATTTGGTTTTCACCCTTTTAGCTGGCTTCGATACCCATTAAACACCTCACAACAGGGTATCTAATGCCATGTGCATATTCTTTATTTATGACTATTTTACGGTTTTATTTTATTATTTTATTTTTCATTTTTTATTTTAATTTGAAAAAGAAAATCAATAAAATGTTTATTAACCAATGCAATTGAAAGATGGTGCTTAGATATTATAGGGTATTTTGAGGCTGAGTTTGATATGGTAGAGTGTTGCTAGTTAATTTTACTTGTTATTGTTTTTAGTGTTTGGGTATTTTGGCTTTGAGTTGTGCGGGCTGCCTGCTGCCCGAGTGGATGATGGGGTCAATGCTTGGGTCGGTCCAGTAGCACCTGACCTGCATTGAAGTCAAGCCAGGAGCCACAAGTCCTGTGATGCCAAAAACAAAAACAGCAAATGCTATGTTACACTAAACTGAATAAACACAGCACCAGTTTGAGCAATTTGACAAGGAAAACATTATAAAACAAAAGGCAAAAACAGAAATAAATATATAATAAAAACCAAAATAATAATAATAACAGCAACAACAACAACAACAACACAAAAAAAAAACTTATTGCTTGGCAAAGCGTGAAATGTTCACGAGCGAGTGACGATGGAGACTCAAGAGGTTGCCTTCTAAAGAGATTTGTGTTTTTGTTGTGCCTAGCTTAAATCTTATTCTCCCTACCGCCTGCCGCCTGCCGCCTGCCTCAACTCTTATCCCATTCTTTCTCTTTCTCGCCCAACAGCTTCACTCTCTCTCTCTCTCTCTCTCTTGCACAACCAACGACTGCGGCTCTGTTTCATGCTCTTACAACTTACAACTCGCTGTGCACAATTGTAAAGAAAATGTTATTAAGGATTTTGTATTATATAACAAAAAGGCGCACTAAAGACTCACTCACATAAACAGACGCACACACATACACACACACACACAAAGACGCACACACACAAAGAAGCACATAAACTTTAGGAAATAAGTAAGAGAGTAGGGTCAAGCTAGGCAGAAGCAGCGCGAGAGTCGACTGGTTTTAGGTAGTAGAGTTACATTAAACACTTGATATAGTTTGGTAGACCAGTACACTGAAAGAAAATATATATTCAATAAATATTTAAACATTATTAACAAATACGAGATAAATAATTACAAGAAGGAAAAACAATAATAATTAAAAGCGATAATTAAAAATCAATAATAATAAGATATCAAAAATAATTTGAAAACACTTAAAAAAATGTATATTTACATATTAAATAACACATCTTATTAAAAAATAGCCAAGAATTTATAAATAATTAGATACATATTTAGAAAAATAATCGAAATCATATTTTATTGAGAAAAAATATTTCAATTAAGCTCGTGTGGTAGATTTGATTAGAAAAAATTGGTTAATTGAAAAACATTTTTAGATAAATTCCTTTCGTATTTGATTGTTTTTTTTTTTTTAAATGACAAATTTAATTTTATTTATAATTAATTTTATAATGCATTAAAAACGAGTTTCATTGAAATTCCTAAAGTGAAGATTTTTAATATTATAATATTTTGGGTAGAGTGTATTATATTAAGTATATTACTTGGATGTTTATAGGAATGCGAATATCTATATCTAACCATGCAGCTCTCGCCTGTCCATCATCATTATGCGATGGGCAGAGTGGTAAGTGGGTGTGCAAAAGGGGTGGGTGAGTTGTGGTGGGAGGGGTTTTTGCTTTTTGGCAAACGTTTTTCATCTACTTTGGCTTTAATGCTCGTGTCCGTGTGTTGCTTGGTCTGCTGACAAGTTGATGACGCGCCCTAACCATGTGTAAAATGCCTATGTATGTGTTGTATACGTACACATGTACGTATGTACGTATGTATGTACTTATATAAATGTACGTATGTATGTACATATTTATATGGCCTATGCCCAAGTATGCAGCATGTTTGCATTGGTGTGCTTAAGGTTCAGCTATAAACATTAGTGAACTGAACCCAAAATGAGCGGCCAACAAAGCAATGCCATTGCAATGAATGAATGAATGAGTGAATGATAGAATGAATGAACAAGTGAGCGAGTGAGTGGTTGAGTAGGTGCCGTATATATATTATTGTATGTGTTTGAGTGTTCCCTGTCTGTGTAAATGAATAAATGACGAGCACAGCGTCTGAATGCCGCTTCTGCATATCATGTATATGGTATACCTATACAAACATACGCGTGCAAGATCATCATAGAAGGATGCAGGACAACGAAATGCAGTGTAGTATAAGGATAAAGCGAGTGTTGGGCACAAGGATGTTCATGATGTGGCGCTTGAATGCACTTTTCTTTCGGGTGCATCTAGAAGGAAATGTTTTCTAGGCGCGCGCAATGCAATTGAATGACATGCGAATATAAGGAGTATTCGTATATGGTATATGGTATACAATATTATGCTTGACAGCGAAATAATAAAAAATCAAATAAATATATTATAAGATAAATATATATTATTTGAAAAAAAATATCTGTCTATGTTTGCCAGAAATTATAAAATGCTTTAAATCAAATTTTAAAATGAAATTATTTATTTTTGTAGTTATATATTTAACATTTTAGCTTGTTTGTGATATAACAATACAATTTATTTATTATATGTATAATTATATATATTTTATTGGAAATATAAATCTTTTTAATTATCCTTATTTATTGTAAAATTTTTTGTAATTTGTCGACCCCTTTTTAATTGCCATTAAATAAATAATTAAATAAATGCTTATTGCTTATAATTATCCTGAAATGTTTTTCTATAAATAAAATATTTTAACTACTAAGTGTCACGTCCTTAAATATATTGCAGGTGTTAATAATAGACATAAAACTTACTTATAATTTTTTTGAATTTAAGTGTGTTTTAAAAGTTTCAAGAAAGTTGCAATAATATTTTAAGATAAAGAGAAATAACAAAAATGTTTTGCCTGTTGAACTTATTAATGTGCAACACTTAGAGCAACATGCTATAGAAATTCCCCTAAGTCTTAAGCAGATTCCATAATGCCACCGACTAGTTTGCGTTGCTGGACTGCTGCGGGGCGAAGGGAGGCGGCAGAAGAGAGCCTTGTTATAAAAATGTAAACATTATATTACGTTTTGCCATGCTGCCTTTGACTTGAACAATGTCAGCCTTTTTAGTCCTTTTGTGGCGCGTCTGCGATTCGCTGGCGCCCCAAAGTATGCTTACATACATTTATATTCAGATATGTATGTATGTACATAGTAGTATATGTATGTATCTATGTTTGCGTGTATGTATAAATGGCAAGCGCAGCCAAACTAACTGGGCCAGGCTATTTCTGTGTGTGTATGTGTGTGTGTGCGTGTGTGTGTGTGTATGGGCTTGTGCCTGGGTGGGTGCTGGGGTTAACTAAAAATTACATTCAAGTTCTGCAATTGCACATATAGTATCGCCCTATGTATGTGTGTGAGCGCAAGTGTAGGCGTTGCAAGTGCAACATGCGTTACATACGAGTATATGATGCACATACGCCGCGCTGCATCAGCTGCTGCAACACTTTAATTGATTATTTATCTTGCGGCAGATGCTGCTATAAAGTTTATTATTACACACACACACACACACACACACACACACACACATACATTCTGTGTTTAGTAATTTGGTGTGCCGTGATTGAAAACTTAAACCACAAGAATTGCCAGCAGTCATGGGTGCTACGCCTGCAGCCAGTACTTGCCGCATGTCCTTGTTGCTTGCAACTAGTTTTAGATTTTGTCATACACTTTTGTCCTTCGCGTACTATCCAGCCACCCAATCGCCCAACCCCCCAACCCCCCAACCGCCCAAACGCCCAAGTATCCAGGCATCCAACCATTCGCCGAACTCGAACTAAATTGCTTTCAAGTGTTGTTTGTTGTGCTTGGAGATTTACTGCTTTGTTGGTTTTCCATTTAATTTCTTTTTACATTAGACACGCGCTGGATACGCTTAGCAGTAGCAGTTTTCCCTGTACGGGAGAGCCCGATCCTCCGGTTACACTTGACATTTTAAATGTTATTTAATGGTCATTCGCCAAGCTCATTATTATTATAACTCACATCCAATCTTTATATACATGTATGTGCATGTATATGGTATGTACAATATGTATGTGTATATACAAGTACAATACTATTACACAAAGTGGTACTGGCTCATGCCTCCTGGCTTTGGCTACAGCGTATTGCAGTCTTATAGGTGATTTATATGTTGACATTGGCGCCCAATGGCAATTTATGACCCATAAATGGATATATCTTTACCTGTTTTTCGTTTTTCGCTCGTCTTTGTTTTGTTCTCTTTCTCTCTCTCTCTCTCTCTCTTCGTGTTTAATGTTTAAATTCGGTGCTTTAGTGGCAGTTAACTGCAAAACAACAAACTAATTCTACAATAAAATTAATTCGCTTTGGGCATAAACTAAGCTTAAGTTTACTACAATATATAAAGTACATGTATTTATTTTTCATTTAATGCCCCTAAATCTTAATCCGATTGAGATTTGTTACTTTGCAGTGAACAAATTGAACGAATGTTAAAAATATATATAGTTAAAATAAATGCATTTTTTTTTTATTATTTTTGCTAGAAGAATTGAAATTAATATGAAAAACTAATGCGGACCAAATACTTATATTCATTAAATTAATTAATTATCTCTTTTTTAATTTGACATTAAAATATGTTTATATTAATGAAAAAATTATTTCGTATATGTATATGTTTATGTGTACAAAGGTAGCCCCCCTAAATAAATTTTTATGCTTAATACATTTTGTAGCACTTTAACAATTTAACATTTGAAATTTGTGCGAACTTTTATTCTCTTTCAAATGCAAATGAAAGTCAGTTATAATAGAAATTTGTTAAATGATTGTTGTTATACTAAAAGTTTGTTTTTCTTTCAGTTGTTGTTGTTGTTGTTGGGGTGGTCGCTTTTTCTTTGAGATTATTATTGTATGTGGCGTGTACACTCGCAGAGTATTTGTGTTATGCCCCTCTAAATCGTTTAGACTTTCTTTTCTTTAGCCTTCCACATTTAAATTGACTCGAATTGTCGTTATCTCTTGAGGACACTCACTTAACCGTGCACACCTTGTTCCTTTGCTACCACATTTATCACTACTTTAATCGCTGAACGAGGCACGAAGACAACACCTTTTGGTGTCTTAGCCGCAAAACAACCCACTTATCACCACCCACCACCCACCACCCCCGCACCATTGAGCTCAACAGTTGCTAAGCATCAGTTAGCAAGTTGTCGACTCTTTTTGTACAACAACAAACAAAAACTGAAATGAAAGAAAAGAATTAAACGAAGAGCACAAAAGTAAATAATTAAAAAAGTTATACAAATTACTAAAGGGTTTTATTTAGGCATCCTTCTATGAGTATCCCCAACCCAACCCACTGCCTGCCCACTCCCCTCCCCCCTCTGCTCGCCATATCCTATCCCCAAGCTCTCTATATCCCATTATGTGGCGCCCTTGCGTATGGCTGTAATTAAATGATGTTTATTAAATGCGCGCTGCCATTCATTGTTACTGTTCTTCTTCGTATTGTTGTTGTTTTTGTTGTTGTTGTTGTTGTTGTCACTTAGGCAAACAAACATCGCAACTCTTAAGTTGACGACGTCATGAGCAGCACGCTCGTTGTTGCTGCGCTTTTTTCGCGTTGATGGCCACTTTAAGTTGAAATCAGGCGCCACAAAACAGAAACCGAAACATAAAAAATGTTTGAATTGCAGCTGCTTGAACAGCTAATACCCTGTAGCTAAATTTCGTCATAAGTTTTTTCATAAGTCGATGTTATCCTACTTGAGAAAAACAAATTTCAATTATTTAGAATAACTTCGCTTGGCAATTTGTTCGAAAATATAAATACTATTAAATAAAAACTAAAATACTTATTTTATATATATAATTTATTTACAATTATATTAGATAAGAGAAAAAAAAACATTTTCTTATTACATTTAAAAAATATATACAAGTATGTTATATACATACATCTTTCAGAAATTGTGTAGAGGATAAGTTTTTAGCATTTTTGTGAAATAATAAAATTTTATTATAATCTGGAGCAATATTAAGTTTATAGACATTTACATAGCAAATTTGCTGATTCATGATTTTCTTTGTTTCTCAGATCGGGCCAGATTGTTGCATATACATACATACATACATACATACGTATTTTGACAGTTTTGGTTAGGGAATATTACATTAAAAAAATAATAAAAAAAAATAAGAATACAAAAACCGCTGCTCTTGCTAAAAAAGGCCAAAACCAAAAATAAAAGGAATGAAAAAATAACCAAAAAATCAAATCAAAGTGCCAAAAACACGCACACATACAACAACACGTACACACACACAAACACATACATACGCATCAAGAAAACCGCAAAAATGCCGCCAATGACTTTGGCTTTGGCATTGTTGTTGGTATGCATATTGTTTGTTGTTGTTGTTGTTGCTGTTGCTGTTGCTGTTGCTGTTGCTGTTGGCTTCGAACGTCAAAGGCTTGCCAAAAAAAAAAAAAAATGACAAAAAGCAACAACGACGTTAACGACGGGGCAGGGGCAGGGGCAGGTGCCGGGGCCGGGGCCGGGGCCTGGGCACGGTTAACGGGTTTTTCTTTGGGCAACGTCAAAACGGGGCTAAGGGCTTATGTACGTTTGAATTGCGTGCGTTTTGGGGATATACTGCCAAAGGGCTGGCAACACATCCGCTTGCCCTTGCGGCGTTTCCTGTCGCTTCCTTCCGCTGTCGCACACACACACACACACACACACACACACCCTTACCTTCTATCTAACCCAGAGTGTAGCCTATAGCCCAGCCCAGCTCAGACACGCCTTCCATTTCCACCTACCACCCACATCCACACCCACATCCACACTCACACCCATACACCCGCAACTCAACCCAACTGCTGGGTGTGTGGGTGGATGGAGGGTGAGGGGGTGTGGCGTTGAGGGAAAAACAGAAAAATAACAACAAAAAAGCACGCGAACCCCCAACGCCCTGTCAGTTTATCTAACACGCACTCCAACTGTGTCTCTAATGTGGAGTAAAGTTGGGCTCGCGGAGTGGGTTGAGTGTTGATGACGGTGACGGTGACGGCGGGGGGAGCTTGCAAACGAACAACGAACAACAAAATCAACAACAAAATCAACAACAACAACAAAACAACAAATATAAAGATAAAACAATCCGAAAAAGGCGGCACCAGCATTTGAAAAGTTGCATGAAAAAAAGCAAAAAAAAAGGTTACCCCAAAATACGTAAATTAACAAAACCTGCCGCAAATCATGATAGTGTCTCTCTCTTTCTTTCTCTCACTCTCACTCTCTCTCTCTCGCTCTCATTCTATTTCTGTGTGTACTCTTTTAATACTGACTATGCAAAATATATCTTAAGATGGCTATACACTTACCAGAGCAGGAAACAACGTTTGATAGAACTTATATCATCGCCATTTGCCATCATCATCAGATATCAACGAATTTGATATTAAATTGAAAAACTCTTGCTGTTATTGTTGTTGTTTATTGATAATACAAATGCACATTAACATCAAAGATTTGTCTACTCAAAACGTTCGCAGCACTTTGTTTGATTCCATAGAAGTATGAGTAGTACTCATGCGTGTAACTTTGATAATGCGAATTTTTTTTGGTTCCATGTATCTCAACTGAATAAACACAAATAAAACGTGCTATATTATATTTCTTCTAATCCAATAAAAGATTCGTATACAAATATTAAATAGATAAGTTAAAATCATAGAATTAATGTTACTTTTTTTATTTTTGTTATATACATTCTGAATCCATATTAATATTCACGCCAATGTCAGCATTGGCTTCAAGCAGTTGCAATTACGTATTTATTTATTTATTTATTTTATTGCAAGTTTACAAATTAGCAACAATTTATTAAGTAATTTCATATTTATGAAAAACCAGTTATAATAAATTTTCATTTATTTTAATTACATCTCAAATTTAGCGCTGTTTCATACAAGTTAATTAATATTTATGCCTAAGTTTAAAGAGTATGCGACGTTTGTTTCATTGTGCGGCAATTTTCCACTTTTCTGCCTAATCTTCTTTGTGCTTTTCTTTATTGTTGTTGCTGTTGTTGTTGTTGTTGCTATTATTGTTCGTTTTTGAATTCTCAGACGCTTTCCTAAACAACCTTCATACAAATGAAAAAAAAAATAACCAAAAGAAAATTTTTCACAATTTCGACTAAAAGACACCCTGTACTTGCTTAGACAATACTCGAAATGGCAAAAATCAATTAACAAAAAAATTATTTGCAGTGTTTAAATGTAATTAAATATAGTAAAATATATGTATTTCTTTGTTACATCTGATATAAATCAAAAACGTAGAATAATTTCCCAATTTTTCTTTAAGTTGTCACTATGGATATCTGTACAGGGAGAGAGCCAGTAAGAGAGAGAGAGAGAGATATAGAGAAAGAGAGAGAGATAGACAACTTAGTTGCATAGTTTTCCCTAAAATAAATTTTTGCGAATAAACAGGGCATCAAAACATAAAAATGCCCAAAAATAAAACTAAAAGAGAATTGTGCTGAAAATTGAAAGGCCTCTGCTGAGCTCCTTCTTGTGCGTGTGTGCGTGGGTGTGCGTGTGTATGTGCGTGGGCGTGCGTGCGTGTGCGTGTGTGTGTGGGCGATTGCGTGCGCTGGGAAATTAGTTTTAGGCAATGGGGCGCATTTTTTAAATTCATAAACTAACCATTTACGTGGGTCATTTTCTTGTTGTGTGGGTGTACGAGTATGTATGCTTATGGGGTATACATGTGTGCGTCACGCTAAGTATGTGTTAATATGGAGTTGACTCCTTGCGCCATTTTAATTGGCCTGTCTGACTGTGTACACAAGTTAGGCGCCCAACTGAAATGTAACCAAACCAAACGTAATCAAAACTTCATGCCACGGAATTAATGACCTATACAAACACATACACATGCATATACCCACGCACACAGACACAGACACAGACACATAGTTAAGTACCCTGCCCAACGTTGCGTATGGTTAATGTCATTCTAAATAACTGAAATCTGAAATGTTTAGTTCACTGTATTTATTGTATATACATATGAGTATTAGGAGAAATGAATTTTTTTTTAAATATTTATAAACTTTTACATACTTGTCCTGCGTTTATTCGCATAAAATATTTATTTAAGTATTTTGCATTTATTAGACTCAAGTTAAAAGAGGATTTATATTAAATTAAGAAGCGAATGCTCTAAAGAGGTTTATTTAAATTGTATTTATTGATATGCCTTGTATTATGTTTGAAATGTATTTAAAAATAATTTATTTATATGAATTTATTTTCATCTCGAACTAATTATAATTAACAAAATGCTGAAAATTTGAGGAGCTTTGGAAATCAAATGCTACAAAACTATTGTTAATATTCGATTACAATGAATGCTTAGCCGAATGAGTTTTATTGGCAGTTATTTTATTTTTCATTTTCGATTTCAATTCAAACGAAGTGCGTTTTGTTTTGTTTCCCAATTTGAGTTATACTGCATTACACGTGTTATTCACTCAGTTATTTAATCCTAATTGGATTTTCAGCTTAATTGCATAGCGTTCTAATTGATTGTAATGTGTACATGAAATCATAAAATCAATAAAATATGAGTACTTTGGACTGATGCATACTAATTGCCTAATGAGTGCATTCATGCCATCATTTGCATATTCATGATTGAATTGTGCGCTATTCTGAAAAAGTAAAAATACAATTTTCAAGCATTTTTAATTACTTTTCGTATTCATATTTACTTTTCAATAATGTTGCCCAATTAAAAACACAACATTTCTTTTATCTTACAGTTTATTCAAATATTTTCTATAGATTTATCGGTACACAAGTATGTATGTCTATGGTCAACGTAAATGCAATCTGATACAATGTAATACTATATTATACAAATGAATTAAATATATTACTTAAATAACAATGTTTAGCTACTCAGATATATTTTTATTATTATTTATTATTATTATTTTTATTATTTAATTGCCTAACAAAAACAGACATATATATTATATCAAATATTAAAAAAGCGAATAATTGTTTATTTTTTTTTAATAATGTGAGTTGTTTTGTTGTATTTAAAGAATTTTATTTAAATATATTCTCTAATTAAAGGCTTGTTCCCCTGTTCAGCTATGGATCGAACAGTAATTGATTTCACATAGCTAACAATTAGTTATCTGAATTCTTAGTAAATAACGATACTCAACATATATAT